>JAPDSC010066402.1:0-27791 GCA_026290005.1 Latrodectus geometricus | reverse complement strand
AGTAGTTATTATAGGGCTTGAATATTTAACTAAAATTAAGAAATAAACTCATATATTGTTTCAATAAATATTCTTGATCATGGAATTTGTGTTCACGCTTTAAGTCAAATATTTTAAAAATATATTCTCAGTAAACCAAAAATTTTGTATATATATTACATTTAAAATGTTTTTTAATTATGACAAAGCATATTTTATGGTACAATATTATTACAAAAAACATAAAGGATTCAGCAAAATAAAGAAATTTAATCAAATTCGGAGAAACTCTAGACTTAGATTATTTCCAGTAATTACAATAATTTAATAATGCTAATATTATTTGGTGTTGCAATTATTTAATTTTAATAAATTAAATATACTTTTCCTTTGAAGTTAATAAATTTTAATAAAAGACGGATATATATACAAATTTTTTTTAAATTTAAGTATCATTAATTTTAAATTATTTGTGGAAGAAACAACAAAAATGAAATTAGGATGTTAATTTACCTAATAATAGTCGTTTTTGTTTCAAGTGAAAGTTGAATACCAATATGGAATGTGAAAAAGGATGTAATCGTAAAGTTTCAAAAATAATTCTTAAATTTATCTTAAAAATGAACAAATGAATTGTTGATTCCACTTTATAATTGCCCACAGAAATTATTTATTTATGTGGTCAAATATTTCAGTTATATATGAAAAGTATTTCTAAAGATATTACAATGATATGTTTGAAGTGTTTTCTATCTCTAATACCAGAAACAATAATGAAGTCTAAATATTGATTTCAAAATTTCTAGAAAATGTATGAACATTGATTACAGGATAAATATTTTAGTTATAGATTGAATAAATTTTTATAGATTACAAATTTAAGATAAAATTTATAATTTGCTTTTGATAACCATTCGTTTTGACTTTTATCTAGACAGGAGTTGTTTTTATTTATTTATCATTTTTGGATATTGTTCTACACAATTGTTGATGAGACAAACTATAACATTATAGAGCTTAAAAATGTTAAATACTAAAATATTATAACGACACTTTAGTTATTAGCTTTCAAATTATGTATTTCATTTTAGTTATTCTAATAATTATAAAGGAAATTATTTGAACTTATTAATTTGGAAAAATCTGTTAGCTTAATTTTGTTGAATTATTGCCTTTAATTGACACAACCAAAATAATTATTATTTATACACAACCAAAATAATATAATTATATTTTCAATAATAATAATCCGAAATAATTATTATTATTGAAAATTGATAATTTTGAGGAAAATGTTTTTTGATATTTAACGCTATAAGGCACGTTCTATTAAAAATGATATGAAATCAGAATAGCAAAAGATTAAATCATAAAATTGCACACATAAAATTTTAACACAAAGTTATTAGATAAAATTTAATTATATATATACAGTGGGTAAAAAAAAGTCTCCGTACGCAGATATGAATGCAAATCAAAGTTTAATGTGTTACACAAAATTCATAATGATAAAAATGAAAACTTAGATATGACTTAAAAGTAATATTAAAAAATACTTATTCATATTAAAAGATTGATAAAACTGACCAAATTAAATAATAAATCATAAAAACTAAAAAAAATGCCGTAAACATAGGAACAAAAGTCTCCGTACGATGCCCTAGCACACATAAAACGCTTACAAAAATGCAAAATACATTGAACAAAAGTACATTTAATGATCAGTGGGCCCTCCTTTGGCCTTTATCACCTCTCTTAGACGTTGTGGCATTACCCCGACAAGTTTTTTTGTTATTTCCGGAGAAATATTAGACCAAATACTACTAATGGCACTCTTGAGTTCAAGTTTGCTTTTTATGTCATATTTTTTGAGTTGCCGGCCAATTTCTTCCCACAAATGTTCGATGGGGTTCAAATTGGGTGACTGTGGAGGGCTATGAAGTTGTTGCTGCACGTGGTAAAGGCACCACTCTTGGCAAATCTTAGAGGTGTGTTTAGGATTATTGTCCTGCTGAAAAGTAAATCCTGTTCCAAAAGATAGTTTCTTTGCGCTGGATAACAGATTTTGTTTAAGAATATCCAGATATCCGTATCGATCAATATTTCCTTCGATGAATTGCAAGTTTCCTACTCCAGAAGCACTCATACACCTCCACATCATAACACCGCCACTACCGTGCTTCACAGTTCCACACAAGTTCTTAATTAGCATTTGTTGATTTGGTTTTCTCCACACCATAACTCGGCCATCATACCCATGAATGTTAAATTTCGATTCATTGCTAAAAAGAATGGATTCCCAAAAAGATAATGGCTTACTTACATGCTCCTTTGCAAACTCGAGGCACTTTTTCCTGTTGCCCAAACTTATATAGTGTTTCTACCTAGCCGTACGTCCATGATAACCACTTTTTTTAATGACATTTCTCACGGTTTGAGTTGAGACTTTTATATTGTAGCTAACCATTAAATCAGCTGCCAACTTCGGTGCACTAATTCGTGGATTTTCTTGAACTTGGCGAATGATGTTTCTTTCATCCACTTGATACAATTTTGACGGCCACCCGGATAGATCAATATCCTCAAATGAATGACGTTCACGATATCTTTTAATGATATATTGCACAATAGACTTCGATTTTTTTAGTCAGTTCACTAATCCTTTTCATGGATAATCCATCTTTTCGCAATTTAATCACTAATTCCCGAATTGCTCTAGGAACTTCCATTTTGAGACGACAAGAAAGAAAATTGACCTCAACAACTGTCGATATGTTGTTTCCTTATCAGTGATTAACTTTCTAACGTCAAAAATTTACTGCGGGCCTGTTTTAAACACGCCAGAAAGAATTTGCATATTGCGTACGGAAACTTTTTTTGCACTTCAATTTTAAATTTACTTTAGATATTGAAAATAATATGCATTTTTCGTTTTGTACAAATGAAAATTTATAAAACTCGCTTACTGTAGACTTGTACTAAACACATATGGGCAGTATTTAAAGGAAAAATGAAATACTTTACAAATTATGTTAATTTATTCTTAAATTTAGTGACCGTACGGAAACTTTTTTTTTACTCACTGTATATATAACTTAAAATTAAATTAAAATCTTCAATAGTTAATCTACTATTTATTAGTTTCTGTTATAAAATTATAATAGTTCAGATAAAATAAAAATGTCTTTGATTTCTTTGTTTTCTTTCTATTTACTGGTATCAAAATAAACGAAGATGATTATGTATAATTATTTTTAAATGAAACGGTATGATAAATCTTATCAGTATGGTGGTTGATGTTTAAAAAATAAGGAGAAAAATTTTTTTTTTTATTACTCCTGATTCATTGTATGAAAAATTGAGAAAACCTGTTTTGTTTCGGCACATTACGTATTCAAATATGCGCCAATAATACATTGTAAGCAAATCAGAAAGGAAGTGACGTCGCAAAAATAGATAAGCAAATCGTTTAATTTCCGGGAAAATGAAGTTTTAACTGATCGAACTAGTTATATTTTTTAACCTAGTTGAAATTTTTTATTTCTTTTTCGCATAAATATTTCTTTTAAATTTGACTTCTTTTGAATACATTTCTCCAAATTTTATTTATTTATTTATTTTTGTTTTACTCATAAAAAATGCTAATTATTTAAAATTGTCTTAAGTATGCTAATCCAAATATACTTTTATCACATAATCTCTCTTTTAAATTATGATTATTTTGGAGGGTTAATTTTGAGTGTTATTAAAAACGAAGTGCATAGAGTAAACAAATCTTCAACTAAAATGATTATTAATTATACATGTATGCCTGCTTAATTTTGATCACTTAATAAGATTTTATAGCACAATTCCAAATACCTATGATTTAAAATATTTTTCATAAATATTAGCATTCATAAGTTATTATATTTTTTTTCAATAAATATAAGGAAATATACATTATGAAACTGACCAATATATTGAATACAAGAGATAAAATGGCATTAATAAAATATGTATTATTTTTAAAATTTATCTACCGGCATATTGCAGTTATGTAGTTTAGATTACATCTTTTTTATAAAATGTCTTACTTTATGGTATTTTTTTATCGATAATGATGAGATATATAAGAGAAATAATTGTTCACACAAATCATGTTTATGACAGCAATAATAAATATTTTAAATAACTAAGTATAAAATGTATAATATTTTCCAGATATAAAATATAAGTGCAGCATTGAGTTACATTAGTTAGTAAGATCGTACTGGTTCCAATGTAAAAAATATATGTAAATTTTGTACTGATAATAGTTAACATTTGTTTGCATAAAGCTTCCAAGGGTGACAGCACTAACAACAGCTGGATCTGGTGATGTTGTTCTTTTCGGGTCACATGATTAACAGAATTGAAGCGCGCGAATTTTTTGATTATCTGGATGGGCTTCAGTATTTATTCTTTAGGATGGCAAAATTTTATAGGAAGATACTTTCAGGTGTAGCATTAAGAAAGTAATTTTTGCGATTCCACTGGTTCTACTTGAAATAAATCTGTGAATAGAAGCGAGCAGAGAATGACATTAGAAGATGCCATTCTGGATGACATTAACTCTTGCGTTGTCATTAACACCGATACATTTTAGATGAGAAATGTGAATATTGCTGTCTCACAGAATTGCTGATGAGCCTGATTACTAATTATTTTCCTCATAATAAAACAAATTAGAAATAGATAGATGCAATTATTTTATTGTTTCATTCGTATAGCAGAAATCAAAACAGGAATGATTGCGAAAAATGCATTTTTACCGCGAGGGAAAACATGTAACGTGAGTATAATTAATTTTTTCACCAAACAAAATATAGTAAAATAAAAATAATGGAATGTTTTGTTTTTCATTATTTTGGAAGTGATAACGTAATTCTATACAATGGTATTCAACTTCATACGAAAATATAGAAATAAATTTATTAAAATGTATAGGTTAAATTAGTATTTGTATAATGATACTCTTTGTATGCAGAATATTTTAAGACTTATGTCAAAAGTCTTTTTATTTAATTCAGTTATGACAAAGAATAATAAATGTAAAAATATATAAAGATAAATAACTGCGCAAAACAACCACTTTTAACACAGTAAATCGTTTTTTTAATAAAATATTATGTTTTCTTTAATGCTACAAAGTGATTGATAATTATGTTTATGACAACTTACAAAAATATTTTAGAATAACTTTTTATTGTGTGCCTTTATTGACTAACAAATCTAAAATACAGAAGCAATAAAATTTCCATAACTGGCCAATAAAATATATTGTGTACGTAAATGGAGAAATATTAACGAGACTTTTAAACTCTTTAGAATATATAATAAGAGAATAATGTTTATTAAAGTGCACACTAATTAGTATAAATTAGAACTCTTATTTCAAATTTTCATGATTTCAAAATTTATAAAATATTTATGAAATTTGTGATCGAATTACAATCGATTTTATATTTAGCAGAGAACATAAGCGGACTGAAATCATTAAATATAATTTTATTTCATACATATTATTAAACATTATTTTTAAATTTAGTTTTTTAAGCTTCCCTTTCATTGTTAACAGCTACTACATATAGAAAAAATTATTTTAATTGATTGAAAATGATTCGCATAAATTTCTCTTAATTAGTTAAAGACGAAGCAAAACTTTCAAATAGTTAGTAAGAGATTTCAGTAGTTTAAAATATTTCCAGATAATTTTTAAAATGATAGGAATAAAATTCTTCCTCACATATTTGGCATAAATTAGAAACTGTTTCATAAAATTTAAACTTAGTTCGTCCTTCGAAACTTTCTCAGGACAAAAATGTTATCAATGGTGTTATTGAATGTACAAAATTTGTAAAGTATTTAGTTCTATAAATGATATATAACACTTTTCCATGAGAAAAGGAAATGACCGTGTTTATCATGCAACCATATCGAGTTTAATATAAAGTTTTAATACAATAGAAGTTTATACAATATTATAATGTAAGTTTTTAAATGTTATCAAGGAGAAGATCACAAAGATTTATTGTGTTTCAGTGGTCGGAATGGCATTTTTAGAATAGAAAATCTTGAGTTTAAGCCTTGTCATTCTTATACATTTGCTGAAATGAATGATTGGCAATTTTTTATAGTTTTCTCATTTGGGAAACATGAATGTAATCGGCAATTTAAGTAAATTCCTCCTGGAAAACAACAACAAATAAAATGCTTTATAAAAAATTTGGCTGCTAAAATCTGAAATGATAAATTAAAATATGACAAACGAGAAAGCACTGAGGATCACCGAGGTCTAGTCGCGGGAAAACGTTCTCCGAAGCCGTTGAACAATTTGTGCGCGCGCATCTGTCAAACCTGATAGCCTTTAGATATAAAACAGAAGCCCTCCTTCTTATTATGTGTTGAAATGGGTGCTTGGGAGTTTTCTTGGTTTCCTCCTTTGCAGCTTGTATAACCAGCTAACTATCTATAAAAAGTCTCCCAGAAGGCAATTTACGCGATGGATATTAAAATACTTAACAACAGCTTTCGGCCTTTAAGCTGTCCACAATGAAATGTCAAAATAAAAATGCATTTATTTTTTCTTTGCATTCTTACAAGTTATGTTAATGAATAAATACTACAATGTTTGTTTAAAAATCGGTTTAATTGTAAGAAAAACTTTTTTACCTAAAAGAATATAGGAATTTTTTTTAGGAAAATGAAATTTATTTTAATATTAAAAAGTCAGAAATCGGAAAATGCTCGGCAAAAATGTTTCATCTAATCGCAGCAAGGAACAATCATAATCAAATAAAGAAATTGCTTGGAAATGATTGCATTAGCAAGTAACTAGTTATTGATAAAAAATAACTCATATACTTATGAAATTTCCTTCATGGCAAAGCGAAACATTACATAATATTTCTTAGAGATTAACTCTTCGATAAACATTTTAAAACTAACCAGCGTATAGGTCTGAAGTAACACCTTTGGAACTCATATGAAATGGTTAAAATTTTTTAGTTTCTTCTACGTTTCTAGTATTTTTAGAAACAGAAAAATGAATGCACCAATTATCCCACTGAATGCAATTATTTATCTACATTATTTAATTCTAATAAATTAAGAGTTACCCACGAATAAAACTAAATTGATGAAAAGATGATGACTTTTTTATCATTAAACACATACTATAATTTTATATGCATATGACACTATCACAAAAAAGCTAGGGCCTTTGTAATTTGATATATTCACAAACATATTTCATATATGATCATTTGCTTTATAAGAGAGATAGTTAGATTGTTTTATAGTTATCGAATATATTTCTTCACTTTCACCCTTTTCGTATACATTTCTGTACATTTATTTTTTATCTATCTATGTATGAAGAATGTTAACTTTCAAAACATTTTACATTTGGCACAAAAGACAGTATATCAAAAATTGATCCCTTTTCCTTCCATTCGAGCATTGCACCATTAAATTTTTCACCAACCCCTTATTTTTTTGCAATTTATTGTTCTTGGGATAAAGCAACATCAAAAGATCAAAGAATAAAATTATCGAAACAAAATAGCTAATTTTGATGCTCATTGCTGTCTCGCACTTTCAACTTGTTTTCTGTAGCGATTCGTGGAGAGTAAAAAGTATATATATATATATATATATATATATTATACTACTGGCCATTAAAATTGCTACACCAGGAAGAAATGCAGATAACAAAATGATATTTATTGGACAAATATATTATACTAGAAATAACAAGTGATTAAATTTTCAAAAATTTTGGCTGGATAGATCCTGAGAAATCAGTACCCAGAACAACACCCTCTGGCAGTAATAACAGCAGTTATACGCCTGGGCATTGAGTCAAACAGAGATTGGATTGCATGTACAGGTACAGATGCCCATGCAGCTTCAACACGATGCCACAGTTCAACATCCGTAGTGACTGGCGTTTGGGGACAAGCCATTCGCTCGGCAACCATTGACCAGACGTTTTCTATTGGTGAAAGATCTGGAGAACGTGCTGGCCAGGGCAACAGCCGAACATGTACCGTATCAAGGAAGGTCCGTACAATACCGGCAACATGCGGTCGGGCATTATCCTGCTGAAACTTAGGGTTTCGCAGGCCTCGAATAAAGGGTAGAGTCACGGGTCGTAACACACCAGAAATGTAACGTGCACTGTTCAAAGCACCGTCAGTGCGAACAAGAGGTGACCGAGACGTGTATCCAATGGCACCCCATACCATCACGCCAGGTGATGGGCCAGTATGACGATGACGAATGCACGCTGCCAGTGTGCGTTCACCACGATGTCGCCAAACACGGATGCGACAATCATGATGCTGTGCACAGAACCTGGATTCATCTGAAAAGATTACGTCTCGCCATTCGTGCGCCCAGGTTCGTCGTTAATCACACCATTGAAGGCGCTCTTGTCTATGACGCAGCGTCAAGGAAAGCCGCAGCCATGGTCTCCGAGCTGCTGCAAACGTCGTTGAACTGTTCGTGCAGACACTTGTTGTCTTCCAAGCGACCCCGTTTCTTGACTCACGGCTCGTGACGTGGTTGCACGATCCATTACGGCCATGCGGATAATATTCCTGTCTTCTCCGCTGCTAGTGATAGGTGGCCTTTGAGATCCAGCATGGCGTTCCGTATTACCGTCCTGAACCCATCGATTCCATATTCTGCTAACAGTCATTGGATCTCGACCGATGCGAGCAGCAATACTACGATAAGACAAGCCGCAATCACGGTACGCTACAATTCGACCTTTATCAAAGTCAGAAACGTGCTGGTAAGCATTTCTCCTTCTTACACGAGGCATCACAGCAACTTTTCACCAGGCAACAACGTTCAAATGCAATTTGTGTATGAGGAACCGGCTGAACAATTTCCTCATTTAAACACAATGTAGGTGTCGCTACTGGCGCCTGCTTTGTCTGAATGCGCTGAAAAGCTAATCATTTGCATATCATAGCACCTTCTTCCTTTCGTATAAATTTCACGTCTGTAGCATGTCGCCTTCTTGGTGTAGCAATTTTAATGGCCAGTAGTGTACATATATATATCGGCTATGCCTTTACTACTAAGAAACAAGTTCTTATAAGATTGCTTTTTTGTGGACTAATGACTTTTCTATTAGGGTCAAAGATTTTGATGGTCATTACCTTTTTTTTAAATCCTTTACCATGATATATTTTAGATGAGGAATCTGTAATAGAAAGATTAATCCTTCAAGTCTTTATACAGATTTAAACGTAGATTTCTTTTTAAATCATCATACAGATATTATATTAGTACATTATTATATTTCGTGATATCAGGTGTAATATTTCCCTTATTTGTCTTCTTTCATTAGTAAGAAATTAAAGAATTAGATAAATCTCACAACTCAGAAGAATGTTAATACCTAGAAACGAAGTAAAATTGGTTCTGTATTTTTAAAATATCTATTCATATAAAACTATGAGGAGAATTAGTTCATCTCCCAATAGTACAATAAATATTAAATGTTTACCACATTACACTAACCACTCTGGCTCGCTCATAGAACATTCAATGTATTGCTTTGCTTATTTTTCAATGTATTGTTTTGGTTCTATTTACTTCAATTTTGTTTTATTTTCTTTAATACAGACGCTCTTCTGGGGAATAGCACGAAGATTTTTAGACTTTATTCCTCGTCAGAAAAGATTATTCTGTTTGCATAGTTGTCTATCTCCCTCTTAATGAAAACATGATCTCTATGCCTTTTTGCTATTTGTATTATATAGTTTTTTTTTTTTTTATTTGTCTTATTTGAAATGAATCGCATAATTTCTTTTTACTTTTGTCTTTGATTTTTATTACTCTTAAAGTAACATCTTATATATATATATATATATATATATATATAGACCATTTAACAGCAAAGAATAGAATATACAACCAATGAACAAAGTGAAATTTACAATATGACATTTAAAATTTGAATAATTTAAATAAACATATAGAAAAAGTGGAAAAAACAAACAATAAATCGAACGAATGTGCCAACGTGTACAAACGTGTAGTATTTCTGATTATGTAAAATATATAAGTGTGAGTCGGAAATTAAAATATTTATTTATTAGACATAATTCAATTAATGTCAGCTGCATCTGTGAATTTGGTAACTTTATTTTAATTATTAAACTTAAAGTAGCAAAACTAACAAAAGATAAAAAAGATTTTTATGACGAGTTTTTTCCTGTCATTCTGCCTTGTAACTTTAACAAACAAACAAAAGATCGTTTCATTAATAACATAAACAGAATAGAATTTATAGAGTAACGGCTGTGTTTTCATGATCTGTCTTTAATTGGAGAAGAAAGCCATTGTTTACAAAATCAGAGAGAAAGATAAAAAATAAATTTTCTGTCAGTTATGAAATACTATTTGTGTAGGGGTTAATATAAATAGACTACTATTCTGTCATTTAATATCATGTAATATGTTTAATTAATTGAAACAATGACTAAATTTTTATGTAATATATAAAAATCTCTATAATATATCAAAGTTTCTTTAATTAAATTTGTAGTGTATTAAAATTATAAAGTATAAAAATTACAGAATTTTCATTCCCTATGCACAGCAGAATTTACTACGTAAAATTTAAAAATTTATTACATTTCAGTTTATTTCATATTAATTTTTTAAGTACGTTTTTCCAAAAATTATACTGATTGAAATATGATAATATTAAAAATTTATTGCTGTGCACTTTATATCGATCTCAATAAACTGTTTTTGGTTATAGTTTGACTTTGTATTAAATTCATAATTATGTGTTATAAATTTTTGTCTTTGTTTCCATTAAAATTAAATGCATTCAACCGATTATAAAAGTTAGATTGAAAGCATACAGATCTTGTTGATAATGAAGCAATGTAAAGACGTGAAGAGAGTAGATTAATTACTGTCTCTTCATGTTATAAATCTGAATCTCTCTACGGTAGATTAATAAACAATCCAATTTCAATAATTTATTGGTCGTCCTTTGCTCACATTTCAATTCTGATGGCATCTTGAATACCTTCCCAACAAATGTTTACATTTAAATACAACGGCCATGTCCACTCCAAACTTCTCTCCTTTGAAAAATAATATCTTAATTCCTTGTCTATTTTCTTTTAATTTTTTTAAAAACCCTTTCGAACTAAAATTTAAAAAATATGAAAAGGATATCTGGGTTGGATTAAGATATGTTGTTTAATACGTTTTTGGCTTCCTATTCCTGCAGACAAAAGATGATAAACACAGTCAACTTTTTCGTAAATTTTGATCCACGGTCAAGTGACGAAGTTGAAAGCAAAGCTGACCACAAATCATGTCACATCAGCGGAAAGAAATTGGACCGTATAAAATTTGTAGCGTTAATATTGTCTCTCAGCACATTTTCAGTTGGATCAGGTATAGAGCCCTCTACCTTCCTGTCACGAAAATACCTTTCCTTATAGGCCACATCACCTCGGATATCTTTTATTATATTTAATTAAAAGATTTTATCATACGCAGAACATGATTTCAGTTTGAAATTGACTTCCTAAACATAGCATTAAGGAGTATTGGCAATTTATTTTTCATGTTTATGTTAAGTTGAATCAGATGCATTATCAACTCTACATCTCAGGAAGTCACTAATATATTTTAATATACAAAAATAATAAAATATAAAAATTATTAAAGTGAGGAAATATTGACTTATAATTGTTTAGAATTAGAAAGCATTTTTCTACACAACTATTTCCTACATAATTTTCAAAAAGCGATAAAATTATGTAATATTCTTCAAAAGGAAATAATGCTGATATTTCCTATACTACGGTGATTAATATCAACGTTTAGCATTCAAAAACACATTCATCTATAATAATATAAATTCGCGTAATACTTTTTGTAAATTAGAAAATGGATATCACTCTGCGTTTTAGAAAAGAAAATATATTCAACATAGTCCCAAGGCTAACCTTGAATATTTAATTTGTTTTGCTTATCATCTACAAGGAGAGGACTTTTATAACATTATTTGGTATCCGAAAACTCATCCCTTATCATTTTTGTTTTGATAAAAAATTTCCATGAAAATTTTATTGCTGGAAAATTCCATTAAACTGTCGCTCCCAGATTTATGCCTTAAAATATTTCATTTTGTATTTACTATCAAACCATAAAAAGTGAAAATAAGAAGAACACACAATACCATGTTTACTTAAGGAAATGCTACGAGAAATACATTGGGTTAAATAGTTAAAACTTAAAAATCAAATTTCCATGTTCATGTTAATTATAATTATTTTATTAATTCACTCATTCCGGTATTTTATGACATTTTAAGCTATGAGAACCAATCGAAATCTAAAATACTTTAAAAATAATACTACTGACTGGAATTAAGAATCAATAATTACATTAACTGTACAAAATTACAAAGTCATACAGAAGCTTAATTCAAATTGAGATGTGCAATATCATAAACAGCATGTGTAGATAGGAAAATAATTAATATAGGATCCAATTTACCTACCTACATTTTTGCTCTTATTTTGGAAAATATGTTATTATTCTGATTAAATTAGGTATACTAAATATATAATAACAGCTAATTTGGTATTTTCATTGAATTTTCAGTGAAATATTTTATATAAAACTATTTAACATTTTAATACAAAAATAACATTTATACAAAATTTTATTTAGAATATTATTAAATTTTCAAAATATACTTATATTGTTTCAACCAAAATTGAACTTAAGAATGCATTTTTGGAACATTTTTAAAAAACCCTTAACATTACCTTACAGTTTTGGCTGCTTCTGTTGAAACCAAATTCAAATATTCACATTAAAATTCCATGCGTAAGATGTACTCTGCATGAAATAAAAAAATAGAAAATATGGTTAAAATACTTTTTTTTAAAATTTTTTTGCTATTTTATCGGCAGCATGTTATATTTCTGAGAAAGTATTTTGAATTCAGATTTATTATGAAAAATCTAGTTTATTTATTAAAATTCTTTTACTCACATCACTGAGCTGACACTGAAAGACGCAATTTATTCTCAAAAAAAGGCTCTAACCAATCCAACAATATGAATTATGAAATAAATGTGTACGAAAACGGCCTCGAATTTTTCCAAAACGGTTCACGAAGAACGAGCAATTGACTTCATTATTTTTAATGAACCAATATATAAGAATATGTATCACATATGCCATTCCACTTTGTTGTAACAATAAATATAGCATTTTATGATAGATGTTGCCATTAATTATTTCCTGTTAATATTATTCCTGTCAATCTAATTTGTGTTTTTGATTCATGGGTCTATATAATAAATATTTATGTATTTCTTTCCGTTTGAAATCCATGTTGTTATGGGATTTAAATTCAGATGTTTCTTTATTTTTTTATTTGAGATATATATATTTTTTAAATTATGAATAATAATAATTTTTTGATTTAAAGTTCTACTTTTCATTTCAAATTCCAATTTATTCTAAATTTTAAATATATTTAATCTAAAAGTCTCAGCATCATACAAACTGCAATTAAATGATATTTTCAATTTTGTATTATAAAAATTGGTTTCAATATTTCTTATTTCATTTTCTAATTGAGAGAATTTTTCAGATTATTTAAAGATATTATATTTTGTAATAAGTGGTAATTCTTATTAAAAAGTAGTAGTTTTAGTTTTTACATGATACAGTTCTTTGAAAACTATATTTACGGTCTCTTTATTTTCATTATATGACTGCAAGGTGATTTTTTATAGTTAAAATATACAATCAATTATATGAAGGAATTAGAAAAAAAGAGGATAATTCTGTATTTTAATATTTGATTGATATTTATTTATGATTAATTTTTCTAACATTATCGTTGATGAAAGATAGTACTGTTGAGTATTGTATCTTTTGAAAATGTTTTTACTTGAATTACTTAATATTATACTAAGCATGGACTTTCAATAAGACATATAATGGACAGCAGAATTTTCAATTAAATATTATAAAATTATTCATATTTTAAATTATTGTTCTCAATTTTCCAATAAATATTTGAAAGTTATAAAAATGAAACAATTCTTATTTATTTATTTGGAAAACTGTTTCATCTATGCTTTAGGATGTAACGATATTTCATAAGTTAGAATTAAATTTTTTGTGAATTAAGTGAATTTGAAGTACGGAAAATATGGACCTCGAAATAGATACATTCATTTTTCCACGAGTTATTTATAGAGTGTTGAAATACAAAAAAAAATCTATAACAAGTACTGTTCTAATTAAAAATGTTAAGTGATAAAAGTGTTAATGTACAAAATATAATAAGTATACATAATACAAAATAAAAAATGCATCCAAAAATAAATTTTCATAAATTATAAATTGATGTCATCAAAAAAAAAAAAAAAAAAAAAAAAAAAAAAAAAAAAAAAAAACCAGCTGAATTTCAGATTAAAAAATGATGTTAATAGAGAATTCTAATCCATATAAAAAGTTGAAAGCATTTAACTGTTTTCTGTAAGGCGCAAAATCAAGCAATCCTCATTTTGGCAGACATAGAAAGCATAAAATCAAATACACTCACGATGTTATAAATCCTTGATCTCAGCGACCATTGGTAATATTTTACCTACCACTACTATACACAAAATGTTCTTAATAATGAACTTATATACTTGGTTTCCAAGAGTCTATATACACTGTTTTTTTAAACAAGAGAAGCAAGATTAAATTGAAATCCAAGCCTCTCAATAAGAGAATGCCTGATTGGTAAAAATTCTAAATTTATCAGAAAGGGCAAAAAAAAAAAAAAAAAAACTCAGGGTGGGATGAATACAGTGCGATCGAGAACATTTCACAGATTTTCAAAGGCATTTCAGGCGAAAGAATATTTCGTCCATTTTATATCGTAAGTTCTTCTCATTTTAAATGGTTTTTGAAGATGAAAGATCAATTTTGAATTAACATCCATTAAAATGAAAGAACCATTAAAATTTACAATCTTGCAGTGAAGTCTACTTTTCATTCAAAGAACCTCGTTTTAAGAGCTTTAATACCAGGAAGAAATCCTAGAGCCGAATTCCAAAACAAACCTTGAGCCATCCATCACCATAACTTATAGTTCTGATTAAATAAAGTTTAATTAACTTGTCACGATATACTACATAAACTATGGGCTTCTGGATTCACTTGAGAGACGAACATAAACTTAAGACATCAAATCATAATTAGTTACTGTACGATCATGTGCACTCAGTAGTAGCAGGTATCTGCATCAGTAATAACTGGTGCTGATTCCAATAATAGAGTTATAGATGTGTGGAAGAAGTTAATCTTTGCTTTACTTGGCTACAAAGTATTTTAACTATCAGCGAGATTCGGAACCCTTTTGGTCAACTGGATAAAAATTTTTGGTTAGAGTAAATCTTTTTTCTGGTTACAAGTCTTCGATTGACTTGCCTGAAATTGTTCCGATAATCGCCAAATGACAAAATGATAAACACCTGTAATTTATTTTCCTTCTTCATAACAATCAACATCAAAACTAGGATTTAGAAATTTTCATTCGTTTCCTAGAAAACAGAAATGATTTTAAATAAATTTGCTTAAAAGTTCCATAGATAATTTTTAAAAGTTCCATACATAACTAAATTAAAAACTTACAGAAATGAAATTTAAACAATTATAAATGAATTTATATTTGTAAACATTAACAAATATGGATTATGACTTAAAAATGTTTCTGATTACTTAAAAAGAGAATATTAATTCAAAATGTGCAAGAGTTTAGCCTCCTAATCGAATATTTATTCAATGACTTTGAAATGTGTGAATTACATAAGAGTAATTGGTCTTTTTCTAAAAATATATTACATAGTTTAATATCTAAAATGTTCAACACTGCCGTCAGAAAATGTGTTCATAAAACTACGAAATAGCAAAATATATTCATAACAATGTAGAGAAGACTGGAATTTATTTTGAAAGTAAATAGATGAAATGCTAAGGAAATAATATTAATTTGGGGAAAAAGTTATCCATTATTTTTTCAGTAGACGTCTGTAGTGATCACTATCTCGTGAGGTATCTATCAAACAATTTCAAATTTATGCTCATTGGAAAGATGACATTTGACACTAAAATATTCTCTAGTGGTTTTTTGTTTGATTACTTCAGTTATGAGTACAAGGTTTTAAAAATAGAAGACAACAAACAGAAAATTCGATACATTTTAGTTTTTCTTTTATAATGGCGAAAATGCTAACCTGGTGGCTAAAATTGTGAAAGGTGTTTATCGTCCTATATATGACTGTAACAACCAGTTACGCACAATTTCGGTTTCGTCGATTCCGTTTGGGTATTTGGATGCTAAAGATGTACCTCGCATGGATACAACATCGTCGAGAATGTCTATAAAATATCAAAAATTATCAAGCTTGACAGCATGTCAGCAGTCGTAGCTCCGCACAAGACCTAAAAATCTACATGAAAACTGTTTTAAACCTTTTTACAAAGCGAATCTGAAAGAAGTTACAAAAAGTTCACGTAAAAATAATGGATTTCTTTTTCTCCAACCTAATATATTTCGGAAGAAGAAACAATGTTTATCATCCAATATATTGCGAGAAACAGATGCAATTTTCAAGTAATATCAAAACATAGAAAATAAATGCTGACTATAAGTAATTGATTATTTTATGTATATGTAATTTAGTCTATGTATATTTCAAATAAATATATACATTTGCCTTTAAGAGCGGCATTTTCAGGAAAATTTTTTGATGAATACTTTCACTTACACTTTCGAAAAGAAGTTCTCAGGATTGCTTTTTTTTTTTTTTTCAGGTTTTTTATGTGAAACCCGTAGGTAATTCACATAGAACTTTTTTCTATATATTTTCTATCAAAATTTCATAATTGTTTTTATAAAATTATACGATTGTAATATATTGAGGCATATAAAAAAGCCAATTAATATTTAGTCTTGACATTCTTTAGATCCTTAAAATAATTGCTACACACACACATTTTATATGAAATCATAAATTTCATTGTCTTTGACAAAAATATAAGGACAATCTAGAAAACATTACATATATATATAGAACCGATTCTATATTTTCGTTTTTAAAAAATTCAAATATGTGTATAAAAAAAGAAATTTCTCTATTTTATTATAAGAAGTATAATCGTAATCGGATAAATTACGGCTTCCTATTTGAGCATGATATCAGGCGTTTCTACTTAAAAATGAGATAGTATTAAAATGTTCTTGCATGTCCTACAAACCCGGAATTTAATCGCATGTTTTATATCTTATTTTTGACGCATTCTAAGCATATTTCATACTGAGGGAATTCAGATTGTTTTGAAGGAGTAATAAAACTTTTACAGGCAGTTATAAAATATTTATCATAAGGTGTCTAGTCATGATAATTAGCATCAATAAAAAATATTTTAATAAATGTTTATTTATAGGAAAAAAAATAGTTTCTTTTTTAAACGACTTGAAATTTGAATTTGCATCATTGCAATGTAATGCAATTATTTTTAATAATGTAAAAACATCATAATATTGCAATAAATTACAATAATTTAAAAAATTTTCATACAATCAAAAATAGAGTGCTAAAAATCACAAAATAGCATCTCGTGAAAAATATATAAAAGGCAGTGTGATAATCTTTTTTATTAAACATCCTGATTTAAGGTTCACAAATATGTTTATTGCCAGAAGTTAATAGATTTGAACGTCTAATGCTAATTTGAAATAGATTTATATGTTTATTCAATTTCAAAAATCATTTAGAAATTCAACATTGCATATTAAAAAAATAAACTGTATGAAGAGAGTTTTAGGCTTAATCTCCATCTCCATGGACACCAACTGCGTCTACTTAAATACCAACCCTAATGCAATTTGTGTATAGTACAGAGTATTATGCAAGTAATACTGCATCAACTAAGCCTTGTAGCATTACATTAATAGTGTAGGACATACAACAATATAGGGTGCATGAAATAAATGTAGTACGCTTACAAGAAATGTTACCATAAAAATAGAACGCAGGAAAATTTATCCTAAGTGTATAGAAACCAGGGTGTTGTCGAGCCGGAACGCTCCGGAACGTCGTTCCGGTACTTCCTTTTTGGACAGGAACGCGTTCCGGAACTAAAGATGATTTCTGATAACGAGAATTGGCTAACGTATTGAAAAAAAATTAAAAAGAATTGCTGATTTTTTTTTTCTTTCTAATTTTTGACGAATTTTTATATGTATTATTATAAACAAGGGTTTGAACCGAACCCGAACCAATACAATGTAATAATAAGATTAATAAGTACTACTGTTTGCAAAATATTCTATGCGCGCTACCTAAGTCAATGTGTCGATTAAAAAGTGTTAGGCATGCCGCACATTGAGGCAGCATACCTCCAACGCGCACCTATCGCCTCCCGGCCGCGTTGCCGCCCGCGAGAGACATGTTGAAAATTACCACATACTGAAGCGACGGCAGGAAGATTCACGCATGCGCAATACATCTAAGCGGGTACCTTCCGTTTCTGTGATTGCTTGAGAACTATGTGGCTAAAGCGTTGACGTTTTTATTAAATATTTAAAGTTTGGTGTCTCACATTTTAAATATAAAATTATCTCAATAGGCACGATATAAAACTTAAGAAATTTGGGATTATTATTTCAAAACTCAACCGATTTCTATTGAATGTTATTCACTGTACTTTAAAAACAAAGGTATATTTTTTTCAATCCAATTTATTAATATTGTAATATGATTAACACATCATTAAATTTATATTAATTTTTTTTTAAATTATGTCCATGGCTAAAATGGAGTCAAATACACGCACAAACTGGAATTTTTTCTAAATAAAAAATAGATAAATATGCTAAAGTGATGAATTTATTGTTTGGTGTAAAGTTATAACTGAAATTAAGTTTGATTTTTATGTAACATTTATTAAAAGGAAATTAGTTAATAAGATATACTTTCCAGTATTTATTTGGGAATAAGATCATAATAATCTTTTGCTATGACATGTGTTAATTTTAAAACTAAGCTAAATCATATACATTAAACACTAGTCCGAGAATAAGAGGTTTGTTAAAGGAGCAAAAAATATTCTCTTTTATAACAAACTGCAAATATTTACTCAAAACTATATAAAATTTCTTTTGAAAATACATCTGAAAATTTATTAAAATCAATTAGTCAAACAATAGCTAATCAAATAATAGCCCAAAAAATGCCACAATCTTAGAAAATTTTTTTTTTTTTTATTTATTTTTTTTTATTTTTTTTATAAAATATTCCAGAGATAACTATTAAACACCCACGCACAGTATAGTCTCCAAACTATTTGATAAATTTCTGATATTTCTGCCAAAAGCATAATGAATATTTTTAATACGTTTCTTTAGTCAACGGATTCAAAAATGGCAAATATTTTGTTGATTATTTTAAATATATTAATAACTGCTCACACATTTTTGTTAGTTATTTCATACTTTAAATTTGTTATATTACATAAGTATAAATGCACATTTATGTAATATAACCTAATAGTTCAATATAAATCAGTACAAAACTAAAAATAATAAAGAATTTCATTAGAAATTATTAATATATTACACAAAGTATTTTAAAATAATTGATAAATCCAAATGGTAAATCTTTTAATTGTTCATGGTAGCGAAAAGTTAGTTTGAACAATATTATATTAATGTACTAGAGATATGAATTCTAAAATCCATCGAAATTCATATGGATAGAGATTCTAATATTTATTTAAATTAACTTTACAAGATTATTTTAATTTGTAACTTTTTTAAAATTTAGAAACTGTTTGGAAACATCTATCCATATTGATATCGCCATTGAGGCGACAGCAGACAGGCAGCATGACGGCGCGACATCATGCTGCCTGTCTTCTATGTGTACCTTAGTGTCAATTTCGCATATTTCTAAGAACCTCTCGCTACAAGATTACGTGCGCGCTACATATATGTATGTAGTAGTTGCATTTTTCTATAATCTTTAATCTAATAAACTTAAAAAGTAAGTATATTTTAATTTCCTTATTAATAAAAAAAATGTCCGTTTTTTTTTTTCCCTATTAAATAATAGTATTTATGTTAGTAATTTGAACATGAGTGAAAAAATGAAAAGCAGTAGCATCACCGATTTTTTTAAAAAGAAACTAAAAACTAGCAGCGAAGATGAGTCAATGACCCAGGAAAATGCAACATTGAGCCAAGTATCCAACACAAACTTCAACGCTGATCAACTGGAATCTGTTGAACTTGCAGCCATAGCATCAACACCAACAAGTAATTATAATGATAACGATTCTGACGAAGTCTCGTGGCCTAATATTTGGAGTGCGGAAATGTGGTTAGAAAAGAAAAGACAGTTTCCTTGGTTACTTCCCGAATCCGGAAAATTAGGTTGCTCTTTTTGCAACAAAATACAGCACTTAGGAGTGTCTAAAACCCGTGGTGTAAATATTTCAAAGGAATGGAGTTTCACATCCATTTCTTACTACGGTAAAGATAAAAAATCACAGTTAACGTCATTAAGAAGAAAAATTTTTGAACACGCGAAAACAATAGCGCACGAAATTAATTAATAATTCAGAAAAAATTTTAAACAGCGAACAGCATCAGCCAATAGAAAATGTAATAGACAATTTAAATAAGGCGTCTATTAAGAGCACGTCTTTTGTATTTAGAACTGCTTATTATTTAGCCAAACATGACCGACCATATTCGGATTATTATAATTTATTGCAATCGCAAGAATTAAATGGAACAATTTTGGCACTGGTTTACGGTCAAGATATACCAGCACAAATATAATTAATCACATGTCCAAAAATATGAAATTAAGAATTTGTTCAGAAATTATTAAAACAAATCGAAAGATTTCGATTCTCATTGATGAATCTACAATATTAAGTTAAAAATCTACTCTAATTATATTTTTAAAATTCGAAATAAATAAAATCAGCGAACCACGATTCCTTTTTTTTTTTTTTTTTTTTTTTTTTTTTTTTTTTTGTCCGATTAAACAGCATCCACCATTACAGAATACCTTTTAAATAATTTGTAAAAATATGGCTTCGACAAGAATTATTTGAAACAAAATTTAATTGCATTTACCAGTGACGGAGCAAGTGTAATGTTAGGAAATATGTCAGGAGTAGCTACAAAATTATTGAATAAATTTCCAAAAATAATCACGTGGCACTGTTTAAATCATCGTTTGGAGCTTTCTGTTAACGATGCTGTCGCGGAAGTAAATGGTATTAACCATTTTCACATATTTATAAATAAATTATATACCATTTATCATCAATCTCCTAAAAATCAACGCGAACTAGAATCATGCACGGAAAATTTGGGAGAAGAAATTAAAAAAATAGGACGTGTTTTAGGAATAAGGGGGATAGCTAGTTCATTCAGAACTGTTAATGCAGTTTGGCAAAATTTAAAATCTCTTGCTGAACATTTTCATCAAGCCGCAACTGATGAAACTCGTTCAAAAACTGATCAGAGTGTATACATTGGTTTAAAAAATATATTATGTCTAAAAGTTTATAATTAACTTGGCATTACTGTATGACGTTTTGTATGAACTTTCCATCTTGTCTGAAGCGTTACAGAACAGAAGTGTAACGATAGTATATGCGGACAAACTAATCCGTCGAACTATTCGCTATTTGGAATCACTAAAAGACGTTAAAAAAGGAAGCAAATTCATAGAAGCACCAGAGGCTGTTCAAGTGATGAAATTAGGAACATTAACTTTAACAGATAATAAAAAAATTACAATAATTAACAGAAATCAATTCTTTGTAAGTCTCATTAATAATATGACTAGAAGACTACATACAGAAAATAATTTGATACATGAATTTCGAGTACTAGATCCAACAGATATTGAAATTGGCTGTGGAGAAAATGAAATCCAGTCATTATGCACCAGATTTAATTTAACATCACCGATGCGATGTATCAATGCGTTTAGAGATTATATTGACACTGGAGGCAAAGAATTCCTGAAGTTGTAGAAATCTTAATTCCATACATAAATATTGTACCTTGCAGTTCGGCAGAGTGTGAGCGTGGATTCAGTAATATGAATATTATTTCAAATGAACAAAGAAATAGAATATTAATTGAAAATCTAGCAAATCTTTTATTTATAAAAATGAATGGCCCACCACAACAATTATTTAAACCAGATGATTATGTAAAAACTTGGTTAAGGTCTCATCGTTTAGCGGACGACAACAAAACAAGGAAAATTCAACCACAAGATCCTGAACATAATCCTATTTGGAATATTTTATAAAAACCATTAGTGTTTTCATGTATTGTTAAAAATATTTATGCAATATTGTTTGAGTATCTACTATGCGTATTTTATAATTTGTTAACTAATTTTTATTAAACGTTCCTATTATTGTAATAAACATATACATATACACAAAATGGTTTTCGTAATAATTTTCATTTCCTTTCCTTTTTATGCTAGGGCCGATCCTGGCGACAGGCAAGAATTAGGGGAAATCTCCCCCCCCCCGTCATCAAATTTGGGGCATGAGACCTAAAAAAAGAAAAAACCGTCGCCGCCAGGATTATCATGGAAAATCACCCCCCCCCCTTCGTTAAATTCATGACATGAGACTGCACAGAGCGGCAGCCTACCCAGAATCGTCCCTGCCTATATAATTATATATACGCGTTCCGGTAAAAAAAAAAAAAAAAAAAAAAAAAATTAGCACAACACCACTGATAGAAACCCAAAACTGAATGGATTAAATTTGCAAGCAATTTACCATTGGGATCTGCACCATTTTTGAGAACGTGAATATATAGATCGGAATTTTGATCTATTTGAAAACTCATCAGTTGAGAATCTGGATTGAAAGTGTTCAAATGAAGCCTAGAGAACACGTCTTCATAATGAAACTTCCCTGGACAATATTGAACGATATCATAATCAAATTCATTCCCAATTAGTTTAAAGAATAGCCTTGACAGTTGAAGCAATAATCTGGTCACCTAAATTGATAAACAAGAACTCCCTCGAACATGTCTGTTACATGATCAAAGGACTAATTCATGTATAAATACCTTTATCGATAATACTTCAGTATCTATGAATGGCTGTAGAGGCAGCCAGTTGAATATTTATTCTGAGAAATTCGAAGTCCATTTTATGTTGAATTTCTGCATTTCATGAAGAAAATAAAGCTAATTTCACTGTGGGCTAATGGTAGGAGAAAAAGATCTCTTGTTTGAACCCATAACGTTGAATAATTGCAGCAATTGTAGTGGATGCATGCACGTTTGTTGAGTTTTGTGTTTGGTAGTTTTTTTTTTCTTTCTGAATTTCCTCCCTTTCCACTCATAACTTGTCCCATATTTACAAAACGTTCTTCGAGTATACAATCTACGAGGTGGGTATTAAATTGGCCCACTACAGCGTTAAGCCGGTAGGTTATCCACTACACAGTGTCAAAGTACATAGAGGTTTGGGCTCATCGTGATCAAGGGATCTGAGAGCCTAAGCCTCTGTGTACTTTGAGTAGAAGTTCGGAGCTAATCCTAGCCACAATTCAGCATCGGGAGCATATTAGTTTCAACATACCCATCTGTCAAGGTGGATTCGTGACAATTTTCTTGATATCCTTTCTAGTGACATGTAAATACGGCTTATTGCCCTTGAAAAAGACTTGTGTGATGCTATTAGTTGACTGGTGAGCAAATTCCTTACTTAATTTAAAGATTACATTGTGACGATAGTCATATAAATTAATTTAATCTCCGATATATATATATATATATATATATATATATATATATATATATATATATGAACATTGAAAAGAGCGCACTAAGAAGAAGATACAAGGTTGAAACATTGCTAATAAGTGCAATGAGATCCGATATACAGATGATCTAAGTTTGTGTCAATGCGCATAACCGCACACCCAAGCAGTGACTCTGAAATCAGGAAGTGGGCCCTATATAAACCGACGTAGACTGGAAAATTCGGAAACGTGACGATTACTTGCCGAAGCAAAGAATTCCAGAAAAATGTATGAGATGACATTTTGCACTGTTAAGCGAGTTTGAAAGGATCCTCATCACAGTCTTGAAAACCGCAGGCTGGTCAACATGCAGTGTTTCTTGTGAGGTCGATCGTTCGGAGTGTCGGGAGCAATGCACACGAGATGATACCCACGTGCGGTGTACCGGGTCTGGTGCGATCAGGAAGACGACGAGGTGAGAAGATCAAAAGATTGAGTGGCAAGTGCTCATGAATGTCCTTGTGACTCGTTCCACAATATATGCAGATGTAAAGGTACCGATTGTTCCGCAAACCATTTCTAGACACTGCAAAAGTGAATCTATGATCGAAGCACCTGTTTCATGCATTTTTTTTAATACCACAACATCGGCGTCTCCGTCAGCAGTAGTGCCAAACCCCAGCAATGTGAAATACCACAGATTAACAAAACGAGGTGTTTAGTGATGAACCCCGGTTCGTTTTGGGTACAGATGATAGCCTCGTATAGGTGTGTGGAGGCACCATGTTAAACGACATACTTTCATCCACACTGCCGGCACAGCAGGTGTATTGGTCTGGGGGGGGGCATAGCTTATGATAGTCAGTCCACTCTAGTTGTGGTACATGGTACCTTAGCGGCCCAGTGTTATATTAATGACATTCTTCAACTCCACGTTTGACATTTCCTAAATCTTCTGTCTTCTAGGGACAATTTTCCAGCAAAATAATGTTCATCTACATACAGCGAGTTGCTCTTACATCATGTTTACAGTTTTCCATGGTCGGTCACTCCACGAATTTGTCCCTGTTGAAGCATCTTTGGTACCTGATGAAACACTATATGCCGGCGTGTCACACTGTACATGATTTGGAGATGGGTATTCAAGATTTGTGGGCACATGTCTTCGGACAACATCAGACATCAAATCAACTCGATGCCGGACCATAGCGGTATGTGGTGCCATGTATTACAGCAGAATGTGGTCCGACGTGCTGTTGAGGTTGCAATGTATTACTTTAATTGTCTTGATTTTGGGATCAAATGAATCTCATATCTGTATCATTATATGTTTTAAATTTCATTTCAATGCCATGCTCCTTCTTGGTGCACTATTTATAATGTTCTTGAATGTGTACGTTATTAAAAGAAATTAAATTTTTATATTTAAGCCAAATCTCAAAAGTTTATTTTATTTTATGAAGTGTACGTGAGAATACAGAAATTGTTTCCTGCAGAGGTGAAAACCCTAAAAGATTAAAATATGTTGTCCAGTAACTGATTTCATTTGACCAATTTAATTTATAAAGTTTCATCTATCGAAGAGGAGGTTGGGTCACTTCCGTTGAGGGATTTCTGTTACGTTACAATTGTAGAAACGAACGTTTTTATCAGTAGCAATAAAAAAATTCTAAAGAAATTATCAAAGAACAAAAGACAAACAATATTAAAGATATAAATTGACAAGGAATATGAAATTCTAAAGAACAGCCTCTCATCAATGTTAAAAACTTGAAAAACGTTTTTTAGACATGGAAACAATACCAGAAAAAGTAAGTTTCCACGAAAATATTGTAGTAAAGAAAAATATCCTAAATTGGAAAACGGTTGACTGAGAAAAATAAGAGAAGTGAACATTTCTGTTGATGGTAATGCCAATAAAGAGAAAGCCAACTGCTTTGCTGTGAAGCTGAATATAAAATATTTCAAAGAATCTAGACTCCAAAAATTAAAAACCAGACACGATTTGAGCTTTAAAAAATTATGTGTAAAAGTGGAATTGTCAATAAAATACCAGAAATTGAATAGAAAGGAGAATTGAAATCACTGCTTCCCGAGATGACCCAAAGGATATTTTCAGCACTGACGTGACAGACTTGTTTCTTAAGATTTTAACCCAAAGATCAAAGTTGATAAATGTAATGGGGCTGCGAAATAAAGAATTACAATGTTCGCATCTACAGTCAATGGAACAAGAAAACTGCCTCAGCTTTTTATAGGAAATTATTTAATGCCTATATGTTTAAAAATACCAGCTGCATATCAAGCTAAACTTTAAAGTTTGGATGACTTGGTGCATTTATGAAAATTGGCTGAGACTTAGACTAATGTTATATATATATATATATATATATATTAAAAATCGTTAAGTTCTTCTTATCATGGATAATTGCACTGCTTGCATTGAAGTCTCGGATTTTGAATCACTTCATGTGAAGCTTCTTTTGCCTAATCTAACGTGACTTACACGTCATGGATCGGGACATAATCATCAGCTTCAGGCACATTTTTGCAGAGTGATTATAGGCTTGGAGCGACCTTATCAAGTATTCCTTATAAGAGTTGATTCATCAATTACTGCTTGAATGATATTGAAGCAAAGACAATATCGAGAGCATTTTAACATGCAGCTTTATTAAAGAACCACCAAAATTGAAAGTGGCTAAGAAAGTTTACTTGATGACTTGAGCGAAGATGAGTCACTTATACACATGAACTCCGATATAAAACGTTTGTACGGTGCAGAAATGCTTAGTATTGGACCTTGCACCAGTAAACCGCAAAAAAACATCAAATCGACATAAAACGAAATAAGTAGCTGAATGGGTAAGATGACTAAGGTGATTTTTTGAGGGAATAAAACAACAAAATACTTTTCTACATTGAAAAATATGTTTTTAAAAATGCAGTTGCTTGGCAGAAAAAGATAAACTATTATTTTGCCTGTATCATTTATTAATATGCAAGTATGTTATTATTTATTATGTTTTTATTATTTAGTGCATTCTAAAATAATTTTTTCTGATAGTAATTTATTATGAACGAACAATTTGGGGAAAAAAATCAATAACATTTGTCTTTTTTATGAGCTTTAAATGCAAAATATTGCAAAATTATTATAAGACCTCCAAAAGTATTTGTCATTTTAATAGCAGATTGCACAAAATGAAAAATTTTAAGACTCAAGAAATTTAAAAAGCTATAATCATTTATTAGAAAAATATTGAGTTAAGTTTCACATAGAAAACATTTTTTGAATCCCCGTTACATAAATATAACATCACTCATGGCTATTTATTTACTTTTTTGTTTGAAGTCATTTCAATTTTAAAATTCAGTTTACCTTTTCCTCCAATATTCATTTGTAAATTGTAATTTTGAACCACCGAAATATACTAACATATAAGAAAAATTAGAATTTAATTTGTTCGTTTTTCTGAAAATTTACAATTCTGCGCAGAGGAGTATTATCTGAATGAGCTCAAAAGAATGATCATTTTTTAAAAAGTTTTGAAAAATTGGAATATGAAACAAATAGAATTTTTTTTGTAAGTTCTAAAACATCAATTTGTTCTGTTTTTAGTAAGAAAAGACGAACACCTTTATATAAAAATATTAAAGAGATCTGAGAGGAAGAATAAATTATATATATATATATATATATATATATATATATATATATATATATATATATATTCATTCTTAAATTGACGATTTTTCAAACTTTCATCCAAACAAAACTCGCTTATTCGTAAAATAATTCAGCAAACCAGTAAAACTCTCTCAAATATAATTTGATGCACCACAAGATTAATTTCAAATGCTATTTTTCAGAATTTAAAAATAAAACCTAGACTGATAATCATAGAGTT
>JAPDSC010066398.1:0-33675 GCA_026290005.1 Latrodectus geometricus | reverse complement strand
ATTACAATCAAGAGAATGGCATTGTCCTGAACACAAAGCATCTCATTAACTAACGCAGCACCAGACTTGCCACAATATATTAAAGCTGCTTATATGAAGTGTTCTGTTCGCTTTTTTATCCAATGTCATCTAAGATAATTCCAGTATTAATATTTTGGGCATTCTAATATAGCTTGCAAAGGTAAACTCACTTGCGATCGTTGTTCTGACGTTGGCCATGGCAGTCTTACCTGAAATGCTAAAGAAGTGTGTGTCAATTGCAAAGGTGATCATACTTCTTACTTTCGAATTTGTCCTGTTTGGAAACAGGAAAAAGAAATTACCACTCTTAAAATCAAAAATAACGTATCATATCCAGAGACTCGACTTTTAGTAACTTCGCGGACTCCAGTAACAGGTGTTAGCTATGCAGCTGCAGTTAAAAAAAGTCACTCGGTCATGTAGCACTCAAACTGAAGGGTATGAACCTCCTTCTGTTTGAGTGCTATACTTGAAGACAAACAAATTAGGCAAACAAACTGAAGGGCATGAATCTCCTTCAAACAGAAGGAGGTTCATGCCCTTCAGTTTGTTTGCCTAAGAAAATTGGCAGATATGAACCCGTTTTTACAAAAATGTCTGCTAAATCAAAAGCCTTGAAAGCTAGGAAATTAAAACTTTCCAAGGAAGGCCATTGAATGTCTTCCTTAACTTCAAAGAAAGCCCTTCTTGCTTTGGATGCAAACACTGTTAAACTGCACCCATCAGATGATAATTTCAATTTTAAAAATTCATCTTACCACCCAACATGTCTAGTGGTTAGCATACCTGACTACAGATGGGTGGGACCTGGGTTCGAACCCTGGCTCGGGCATGGATGTACTTTCTCTCTCTCTCTCTCTCTCTCTGTTTCTTGTCTTTGTCCTTTCTTTTTGTGTGAATGGTTGCTTACCCTATAAACGGGTACTTATGGCATGTGTGTACTGAGAAAGTCGGACTCCACACCAAATATGGTTTAGTTGGAAAAGTGGAGCAGCGCACCCCATATTGCCGGCCTGGCTGGCACACGACAACAACAACAAGGATTCATCTGAGATGACTTTGAGTAACAGTGATAACAATTAGTTTATATTCCATTAATGAATTGGAATGTCATGGAAATGTCGTAGTTTCCGGCCTCGAGTTGATGATGTCAAATCCCTCATCTCCTACTATAATCCTGCATGTGTGACTCTCCAGGTAGCATTCTTGAAGCCCACTATTGACTCTAAACTACATGGATTTCATTGTTACAGACATGATTATGATGGTAATGCCACTGCATATGGTGGAGTTTGTATATTCATTTCCAACAGATATCCTAGCACAGCACATCAGCTGCGCACTACATTGCAGGCTGTGGATGTCAAAATTAGCATGCTTATCCCACAGCATGGCGAGAAGCAATAGTGATTACCATTTTGAAACCGAACAAAAATTCCTCTGACCCCATGAGTTATCAGCCAAAAGCCCTTATGAGTTGTCTATGCAAAACTTTCGAGAATATGGTTAATGCAAGACTCACATACATCCTAGAGAAGAATAATTACATCTCTCCCCATCAAAGTGGTTTTCGAAAAGATCGATCCAATATAGATAATATAATAGATCTGGAATCCCTTATACGAAATGCTTTTGTAAGGAGACACCATCTTGTTACAATCTTCTTTGATATTGAGAAAGAATATGATCGTACCTGGCGTAATGGCATTGTCCGTACTATGTACAATCTCGGCTTTAAATAGGTAATCTTCCATTATTCACACAGAATTTTTTAGCCTTCAGCTTTTTCAGAGTGCGCATTGGAAGTGCACTTTCCAATACTTTTACACAAGCTGAGGGTGTCCTTCAAGGTAGCGTTTTAAGCGTGACCGTTTTTATTCTTTTTATCAGCATTATACTTCATCAATTATCACCTTCTGTTTATAGTATTTATATGTTGACGACTTGCAAATTTCATATCAAGGATCTAACATGAATGTAACTGAAAGACAATTGCAAACAGCTGTAAATAATCTCACGGCTTGGTGTGCATAAAATGACCTTAGCTTATATCGGAGTAAGAATTGTTGCGTTCATTTCTGCAGGAAAACTAGTTTTCATCATGATTCTGAGCTTTACATAACGGTAGACTTATCCCTGTGGTCAATGAGATAAAAATTTTTGGGGTGATTTTGGACAAAAAATTAACTTTCCATCCACATGTATTACATTTGTGGAAGAAGTGCCAACGATTGCTCAATATTCTCAATGTGCTTTCGAATACATCTTGGGGTGCAGATCGCACATCACTCCTTCGAATTTACCAATCGGTAATTTTATCTCGCTTTGACTACGGTTGCGTTGCATATGGATCTGCTGTCGTACTCAGATTGAACACTGTTCACCACTCTATTTTAAGGATATGCTCTGGAGCATTTCGCACTTCACCTGTCCAGAGTCTATATGTAATCTACCATCTATTTCCATTAGACTTGCGGCAGAATTCTGAAAATTATTATTCAAAAATTATGTCACCAAATTATTATCCCTTACATTCTACGATTCCAAATGCTACTCTTAAGAGATTATATAATGCTAGACCATTCAATCTTTTCTCACTTATATTAAATCATATCTTTTGCTGTCTGACTTATGTGATCTCCGGATTGAGTCAACAGACTTTTTCACACACCCACTTTGATATGTTCCATGCATTACAGTACTCAATGCCTTTGAAGACTGTAAAAAGTCGGACACAACTCCTGCTATTCTTCAACAGCTTTATGCACTTCATCGCTATCGGTATGTTTGTACACTCCTGTCTACACAGATGGATCCAAAACTGCAGGATAGTTTGGCTGTGGAGTTTATGTTGATAATACAGTCTTCACAAATCCTTCTGAAACCATGGCTACATACCGTGCACCTCAGTATGTGAGTACTAAAAATATGCATAGATTTTGCATATATACTGATAGTAAGAGTGTCTTAGAAGCTTTGAGAAATCGTAACTTTAATTGTGTTCAAAATTTTTAAATTGCTTGATTCAGTCTTTCGAAATGGATTCGAGATACTGTTTTGTTGATATCAAGCCACATAGGAATAGATGACAATGAGAAGGCTCCAAGGTTTGCATCTACTCCTATCCTACCTTCAGTTTCAATAGATGTGAGAAAATGATTCAAACATTTCATACATTCTCTTTGGCAGGAATTTTGGAATATGTAAGTCAGCAACACAAACTCTATTCCATCTTTTCATTTATCATTCCATTATCTATTTTACTTGTATGAAGTACAGATGACTCGCCTTCGTATTGGTCACACGCGTTTCACCCACATTTATTCTTAAATGTTTTAAATACTTGGTGTGAAAGTGTGATGAGAGAACCATATACAGTACATCATATTTTAATTGTGTGTCTAGATTTTAGCCGTTACCGGTTCATGTTTTTAAGAGCAATATTTTAACAATACAAGACTTGCTATGGGAACTACCCCTTCGTAATCTCTTTGTATTTTTAAAAGCTATTAATTTATCTAATTTTAGGAGTAATTTAATCACAAGTTTTTAATTCTTAAAAATATGGAAGTCATTTAAACAAAACATTTTATTTTCACATTTTAATGGGTTAAAGAAAATAAGAATAATTTCCATCTGATGTCTGGCGCAGCTTGTCCTTACTTGGACCTTGCGCCATTAAAACTAACCCAAATTCCCCCATCACTGATACGAACATTTGTGCCAATATCAACATATTAAGAGGAGATTCAAGTCCACTACTGCCAATAAAACAATGGTCTCAGTACCGTTATAAATGATCCATTGTTATATGACTTTATGTTTGCCATTAATGGCACCAATACAGTTTGTTAGGTCACATCGTAACCAATATTAGGTAGTGAATTCTTTCCATTCAGTTGCATTTGTTGGCAACTGAATAGTATATTTCATTTTTTTTTTAAAGCAACAGATGTCTCCCATTTGTGCTATTTATATCGCTTGCACCTTGCATCATATCTCTTTGAATACGTCAACGGGAATGAATATCCATTGTGAGTGAAAAGAAATTTCTCGATCTTTTTAATTCTTATTATAATTAATTTAAAATTTTTACGAAATTTACATAGAATTCACTTGTAACCCTTTTTTAATCGAAAATTATTTACCTTTGATATCTATCATTTTATGAAGTTATTCTAAATTTATTGTTTTAAAGGGATAGATGTTTCCAAATTTTAAAAAGTTACAAAAATTATAAACTTATTGATTGTAAAATTAATTAAAATACAATATTAGAATTAAGAATCTCTATCCTTATGAATTTCTATGGATTTTAGAATTAATATTTCTTATATATTATTAAAATTTTTTACTAGCATGAGCAGTAAAAAGATTCGCTCAGTTTATTTACCCAATAATACTTTGTATAATTTTTTTAATAATTTCCAATCAAAATTCTTAATTACTTTTTGTTTTGTACAAATTCCTATTTAACTATTTTGTTATAGCACATAAATATATATTTATGTAATACAACAAATTTTAGTATCAAATAATTAAAAAAATATGTTAACATTTATTAAAATATTTAAAATAATTTCAACAAAATACTTCCTATGCTATTTTTGAATTCGTGAACTAAAGAAAGGTCGGAAGAATATCCATTGGGCATTTGATAGAAACGTTAGAAATTTACCAATAGTTTTGGGACTATACTGTGTGTGTGAGTGTTTTTGATTATTTGATTTTAATTGATTTTCAGATTTATTTTTAAAACAAATTTTATCATTTTGAGTAAATATTTGCAGTTTGTTATTGAAAATTTTTTTGCTCCTTTAATAAACATATTATTGTATAACTAGTATTTAATGCATATGATTAAGATTAGATTATTTAAAATTAACATGTCTCACACACAGCTAAAGATTATTAGTATCTTATTTATAAAAAAAGTACTAGAAAGTATATCTTAATAATTTCAGTACTTTTAATAAATGTTACATACAAAATGAAACTTAGTGTCAATTATACTTCTATTTCATAAAATGAAAGCCACACAATAAATTTATTGCCTAAGCATATTAAGCTATTTTTTTTTTTTTTTATTAAATCCACATTTCTTAAGTTTTATATCTTGCTTATTCAGATAATTTTATTTTTCATATGCAAGACAAAATGAAATTATATTTTATGCTTACAATATAAAATTCATATGAATAACACTTCGTGATAAAGTGTGTAAAATGGCATTCCCTCCCCCTTTTTTTTCAAACTTCAAATATTTAATAATAACGTCAACGCGATCATAAGTGTGTGTATGTTCCCAAGCAATCATAGAAACAGCAGATACCCGCTCAGATGTTTTACGCATGCGTGAGATCTTACTGCATAGCTTCAGAGAGAGGTACTTTTCGACATTCGCGTGCAATAGGGCTATCGGGAATCGTTGGAGACATACTACCTCAGTGCGCGGCCTGCCTAAGGGTTTTGCCTAATCGCCTCGTAAATTTGAATCACAGCCAGATGAAGAAATTACACATGCGCTATCACCTCCTTTCTATATCGAAGCCAATGGAAGGACATCACAGATTAACGTAGACAAGTCTCCAACCCACGGAGCTGCAGCAATCCAAGGAGGAAGATTTTGGTCACCCTCCTCGCGACACGATGCTTCATTTCGCTAATCTAACGGGAAGCAAGATGAAACTACTGATCCGCTGGGATTCAATAGGTATTAAATATGTAGTATGCTTCTTTCTCAACAAAATATAGATAATATAAAAAAATGTAGTAATATTCGAAAAGTCAAATGACCGAGTGCCTTTTTTATATTTCCAAAATGATTAATGTTAATCGATGACAAATCTCGCTTTGGTCCTTCTTCCATGGGGAAAAAAAAATCGTGGAATCAATGAAAATTGACAACGAACCATTAACAAATGGTGAAGCTGTCGAAAGTGACTTTGTATTCAAGGTAGAGCAAAATTTTAATAGAAGATTTCGGAATGAAAAAGGTGGCTGACAAACTCTTGCCAACAGTAGTGACAAGTTTCTGTCCATGGACAGAAACAGGATCACCTGGAAGTAATGTGCTTTTAAAAGTTCCAAATTTTATTATTTTTTTTTTTTACATGGCGAAATTTTGGTGTAACCTTACGGTCCTGAATGAAAGCAACGCTCACTTGGAAATTTTAAAGATTGTAAACTAATTAGCGGGCAAAAGTGACCTTATTTGTGGTAGTCAAGTGATCGGTTTTTCAAACATGGCAATGACCTTATGTCACAGTCCTCATGTTTAATCTTTCATCTGGCCTTGCTTCATGTGCTATTTTTTTCTTAGTTTTCTGGAATGAAAAGACAGAAAGGAAAGCATCATACATTATCCTTTAGGTCTCATAACATAGCTTTATAAATAATCATAACAAACACTCAACTTTTTTGTTTTAGTTCATTTACATAAAATCTTTAGGTTTACTTTACAGTAGCAGAAGAAACAATGTTATGTCACCTGAGTCAAATTTCAATAAGTTTAATCACAATGATTTTACTTTTCATATTCAGAAACTACTCACAAAAATCCAAATTCAAGAAAAGCTTGATTATTTATTAGTGAACAAAATAAATTACTTTCCATTGCTCAATAATAAATTTAAAAAATTGTTTTAATGAGAACAAGACTTCAATACAAATATCAAAACATTGCAAACGGTTATAATGAATCAAGCTATTTCACACATTAATTTTAGACACATTAGACAGTAAAAGAAATTTACCTTTTAAGTTACACAATTTAAATTACCAAAACTCAATATTTTCTTTTTTGGGCTCTTTTATAAGCAATTTCAATAAAATAAATTCACAGAATTGATAACTTTTTAAATAAAGTAACAAGGATAAATGTCCAAAGAAATGAAGCTTTTCCAGCAACACATAACAATTGATAAATATTTTTTTAAATAATATACTTAAGATAAATGTTTTCACAAATCAAATGTACAGCACTTAAATTTAAACCAAGAAAAGATATAAAAAAAAAAAATCTCAAAATTCAGTGAAATATAGAGCATTTAATTGTGTTGTGCATTATAAATTTGTAACACTGTTATAATAGTGAAATACTTATAAAAAGACTAATATTATAAAATTCTATTATATGAAATACATTTAACCCTTTCAGTGTGCTTCCCCCGATTTCCATAAGCAATGCAGATGTAGCAAAATTTCAGTAACTTTCAATTTTAGCAGGGATGCATTATTGCAGTTTATTTTACTCCACTTTTCCTCTCTTTCCCCATTCATGGTTTCAATTCGATTTTTCTGTCATATTTAATTGCTTATTTATATGTGAGCTAACAATGTTAGTTTTCCACATTTCTACGAAATTATACAAGAATTTTGTGAGAGTTTTTCAAAAATGTTTGGGAGTAAGAGTTACAAGGACGATATTACCTATATTCCTGACGATATTTTCGAGACTGATAGTAATCCTAACTCTGATTTCAAATATATTGAAGGTAGCTATATAGCCAAGCTCATGATTTCCTGGATTCCTCTGCAGTATTGATGAATTTGATTTTGCATATTTTCACTATTTTACAAAAAATTTGTATATTTTCAATATATAGAAAAAAATATGCAGTTTTTAAACCTATTGTGAGAGAAAGGGGGGGGGGGAAACCACTTAATGTGACATTGCACTATACCAATGCTTTCACATTGTCATAAGTTCAAGTGAGCTTCCAATAAAAGTGACAATCATTCATATGCAGCAGCTTTTAACAATAAAAAAAAAAAAAAATATCTTAACATTCATTAGTTTCATTCAGCACAATTGAACCAAAAAGTCTTTGTTTTGTTACTAAATTAATCAATTTGACAATAACTTTTTTCTTCACAAATACATTTTAAAAACATATTTTGAAATAAAAATTTATATCAAGTTTTTTTGAACACCAATATAAAAAAAATAAAGTTCATTTCTTATAGTAAACAAATATTATGTAGCAATTTTTTTCAAGTTTTCAGTAACATAAAATTTTTTAATTTCTTTTATTCAGGCATATACAGCAAATTTGTGCATAAAAATATATGGATATATTCAGGACTGATGTTTTCAAATATAAAGGAAAATAAACGTTTGAAAGAATTTGTTTTTTTTTTGTCACGTTTTTAATATTAAAATAAAATCTCCAGGAAAAAACTGGTGTATAAAAAAGCAACATAACTAAAATTATAAAAAGACAACAAATGATGTGAACTAATTTTATTATCACAATACATTCATTTTCAATATTTAATACCTAAGTGATACTTCAATCAATTCTGTTTCACATTCAATGACAAAAAAAAAAAAACTAACTTTGCATGATTGTGCAGCTATCACAAACTTACTTCTGACACAATGAATGCAAGAACAGTCAATCAGTTGACTAGCATTACATAATTTCACACAGAATAAAAGACTATTTTTTTTTATCACAGGTCAACAAACTTTTTATTTTAAAAATTGTTTATTTTATGAAATTTTGAAAAGAAATATTACATCACTGGCCATCCAATACTTGTACCTAGATTTTTAGTTTTTCACAACATAAAACATACTTGTTCATTGTCATTATAGATTAATATAAATATGATATTCAAGAATGTCAACAAAACAATGCTGTTTGATGGGATTTAAAAATTACACATTTAATTTGGCAAACAAGTGAATTTGAATTGAAGTTACCCATCTTTTGATTTAAAATTTGACTATCTTATGTACTGAAAATGTTTATTTATATGGAATTGGTGACACATTTAAAAGTTCTTCTGAAACTACATAAGTATATCACAACTGTATTTTCTTTTGAGAAAGAAATACATTGGCATTGACAAAAGAACCAAATATATAATTTAATTTTAGATTATGAAAATTCACATAAATAGAAAAATAATCTTTTAATTAAAATTTTTTAAATTAATCATATATTAAATAAACTGTATTAATAAAGTATCAGATTTAATAAATGTCTATTTGGTTCATAATCTGAGGTTAAAACAAGCAATGCAGGCATGACATTGGAGAAATTTAATTAAAAAGCCTTTACAAGTTTTTTTTTAATTATTTATTATTATATATTCTAGTAATTAACAGTTATTTATAGCAACTGGAACCACAAATAAGATTTAGACAATTCATTACACTAAAACGAGTAGGAGAAAAATACCATTAAACTAGGTTAAGTTTTATCTTCTAAAGTTAACAGCAATTACTAATTACGTATTTTCTCAAACAGGCACTACTGAGAACATGGAAAGACAGAAAATGTAATATATGAACTCTATTTAAAAAGGTACTGGATCTGAACTTAAGAGAAATTATATGGAGTACCTGTGCACAAACACAAAAATTCTAAGATGTGCAAGTATTCTATTACCTAAGAATATCTTCAAAACTGATTAAATTAGTTTTCAAATAAAAGTTAGTTTCAAATAATAGTTGTTACAAATAAAGATTAATCTTATTAAGTTAAAAAAAGTTGTGTATTGACAAATTTAATTTATTTAAAGGCTTTTTTTTAACAAGTACTTCAGACACTTTTCATGAAAAAAAAAAAAAATAGACATTTTTTTTTTTTTTAATATCAAGAACATGTATTTTCAGAACAATTTGAGTTTAAGACATGTTATGTGTGTGACTCAATTTAACATTATCTAGAGAATTTATACAAACTTGAAGGACATGAATGAAAAATAAACACAAAATATATATACTTTGAAGAAAGTTGTACATTTTTCAACCTAATATTTACAAATTCCATAAGGTAACTAGTACACATCAAAATAAAATTTTAACACACACTTTAAAATACAAGAGTCAATATTTTAAAAAATAAATTAATAAATGCATCTGCATATATAGAATAAAATCACTGGTACAAAGGGGGAAAAAAAGGCATTAAGTATACTTAATTAAAATTGGATACTAAATATACTTTAATTGAAATTGACACAACTAAGAAAGAATTGATATCAATAAAGTCTCAATAAAAATAATACTATCTTATTAAACTCAATTATGCAAGTGAAAATGAACACCAAAAAATTATAGATATTTTAAATAGTTTAATGGACTTCAAAATTTTAATGAATACAAACTTAATTATGTGAAAAAGCAAAATATTAATAACATTGTAATTATTATACATGCAAAATTTTATTTAAATTTTTATTTCAGTGACATAATTATTCTTTAAAGTTAATTTATATTACAACATATTTTTTTCTAAATGCAAATACATAAATTGTTTTTACTTTAGAATTTTTTAATCTCAACAAATTAGTTATAAAAAAAGATGCAAAAAAATTAAATGCTTCAAAAATATCACATGGGAATTCAGATTAAAAAAAAAAAAATTTTTTTTTTTATTATTCTGTACTTTATTAAGAACTAGTTTTTCAATATTACTTTAATAGATTCAATTTGTATGTGAATTACTGAAACAAGTAGCACCAATTATTGTTTATTTTCATAAAAAAGTCTTTTGCAGAAATAAAAATATAGCTTAATTATAATTCAGTATTATTATGACATTTGATGTAGCTTACTACTGTAGTAAAATTTACAGTATATATATAAAGAAAAAAAAAAAAAGAAAAGAAAGTTATGAAATATTAAAATCTCAATAAATAAATCACAACTTATAATTTATTAATAAAAAATTGAATCAGCATATTAAAAAATTATTTAAAATGCAGAAAAATGTATAAACTGTTTATATAAAGATTTTTAATACAAAGACAGCTTAACAATCACATTTTGCAAGAGTTCTAAAAATTTTTGCTTTAGAATATCAAATAATTCATTAATTTAAAAATCTGAAAAAATATGTAAGGAAATAAATAAAATCAAACCAGTTTTTAATAGTGAAAATTAATTCAATTTTGATTAAAAATTATGAAATACTAAATAATCTCACACACAAACATTAGTAGTGGGGAAATTATTTACTAACATTTTATTATTGAAACATTATGTTCAAAAATATGTCTCTGCACTTAATTCAAATTGTACTTTGTCAAAATAATTTAACACTAAGGAAGTATAAATGTAGTTTAAAAATTTCTTTGCATATAATATTTTAAAATTATATTTAATAAAAATTATTCAGGTAACAATTACTTAACTTACTAATGGAAAATCAACATAGACTTTTAATATCAATTTTAATTAGAATATGGTATATAATATATTTAACTCAAAGAATTTTGATAATATTTAAGGCACCCAGCTACAAATTATAAACGAAGCACAAATCAGAACTATTTGCATAAAACAATGAGTAATTTGCTGCAAAATATTTAAGTTTATATTATAAGCATTAAAAATACTTAGATTTGCATTTTATAGTAAGTACTAGATTGAATAAAAATATAGAAAACAGTGTAACAATTATATCAAGTACCCAGTTAGAGAACACTAGACACACACTATACAATATTTGAGTCTAAAGAAAGAAAATGCATACTTCAAGACATTCAATATCACATACCACATTGACAAGAAATTTTAAAATAAAAATTTTTTGTGCCATTTGAATAAACAACTTGAAAAGATTTTTCCATAACATTCTAAACTAATGTTAAGTATATAATCATGGTTGCATCCTTTCAACAAATTGTAAATTAAAAAAATTAAAAATGCAATTACTATCAAAACATTTGTCATAAATTTTGTTTACAAGTTCAAATAAGTACTTGAAAAATTTTGTGAAATTATAAAATTCAATAAAAATGTATAATTGTGCGTAAAATTAAAATTAAGAAAAAAATAACTTTGATAAATAATACTTTTCAATATTTTAAATATTATAGTCACTTCGCTTAGTGAGAAAATACTTACAATGTGATAATGGAATTTGAGTTTTGCACATATATCCAATATTGAACTTAAGCATGAGATGCATAGTTACTTATTGACAGCATTAAAAACTTTATATATACAGATTAAGAAGAGGTAAAACTGTAAACAGGTAACTATTAAAAAATAAATAAAATAAAATAAAATAAAAAATAAAAAAAAATTGATATTAAAAATTTAGACACATTAAATACTTTTCTCACCAATGATTCTTCAAATTGATATTATAATTATAAATATGCATGTGTAAATATTACAAATGACAGAGATTCTTAAATGGACGCTTTTTATTGCATTCAAATGGCAAAAGAGAAAGAAAAGAGTTTTGTCATATAGTAACTTTCATTCACCGATGTCTTCTGGAACATGATTCCCAATGTAAAAGAGGAAAAGGAATGCCAGTGCAAGTAAAGATGTCCCCAGTAAGTCTCCTAGAGCTGTCAAGTAAGGAATGGCCGAATTATCTGGATCGATTTTCCGTCGCCACATCCACTGAATCATGCAATATGCTATATAAATTAATATGAATACCTAGAAGAAAGCAGAGCATATTTGATCATGTTTAAATGTAAAACTAGAATAGCACAATTAAAGATCTCAAAAAAGAACACTTTCTTCAATACAAGCCATAGACAAATTCTCATGTGCCAATGACAAAACAAAGTACTAATACAAAATTCGCATTCAGAGACACATTTGCGATGTTTGATCTTGCATTGTTCTGCAAGAACTGAACCTTTCCCTGTTCACCAATGATGGCTGTTTCTGTTGCAAGGACTCTTGTATGTAAATAGAAGCATTAATAGCATGGCCATATGGAGGAATCTTGTGGTGAACAATGCTAGACAATGTCCACCATAAACATAGCAGCAGTTCCTGCGGATAGAGTGGAGCCACTATCCAGGAAATCATTCCAATCTAGGGAATTGGATCTGCCTATGATAACTTGTGGTTGGAACAATGAATTCATTTCTTATCACATGTCAGCAGATAATACAGAAACGGTTCATTTTCTGATGGGAGGAAAAAGAGATAAACAGGTGGATAATCCTTGAAGTTTAGTGCATTCACTAAATTCATGAGGTAGCCATTTACTTAATTTCCATACCTTTCCAAGTTTTGTAAGTAAAAATACAAATTGTTTCATCAGATACATTGAATTTGACTTTAAGTTCCTAACATGTTTGAGAAATGTCCTCTTTGATAGAACTTTTCAAATCATTGCCATTTAGACTGTTGGTGAACCCAATCATGGTTCCTCTTTAAGTGAATTATCACTAACAGAATTGGCGATACCACCTTAATTTGGCATGTTTCAGGAGAGTTTGTGCATCATTTGTAACCATATAACAAACATGTTCTGATAACGTTCTTGTTTATGAGTATTATTAAACCTCTTTTTGAATTCACAAGCTGAACTATTTTCAATACATTTTTCTTATGAACAAGTCTTACTTTAAGTAAAAATACCTTCTATACTTTCAGACAAGTCTTACTTATCACTTGTCTGAAAGTATAGAAGGTAGTTTTATGAGGATAAATGTTTGAGCAAAAATGTGTCCTATTTAAAAACAGCAGAACTTTTCTGGCTACTTGATTTAAGCACACATTTATCTACATAATTATACAAACATAATTTAATCCAATAACATATAGAAAAGTATATTTGGCTTTCTAAGATTACTTTCCTCAATAAGATGTAATTCATTAGCTTAAAAACAGCACTATTCTAAGCCTCTACAAATATTTAGACTTAAAATGGTTATGTTTGTCATTTAATAATCACTTTTTTAAACATACGGGTTAGTTAAAGAAGATCTTACAGATTAAATCAGATGCTGAACCACTACAAATAGTAATGTTCAAAATGAGATTAGAAAGCACAAATAGTTGAAAAGCTAAGTCAGATTTATCTTCATGAGTTGAACAGAGAGACAGAGACAGTAACAGAACTAACCATTAGCAACCAGATCTTGAATAAAGAGTATGTATCTACAATAAATATATTATCTAAACAGCTTTACAAGAAAAATATTCAAGTAATTTGATCCTCAGAGCATTAGAATTGAATTTATCATAGCTCATTGCTAATTACATACTGGATATATGAAAATGGATTTCAAAATATCAACTACATTGTGATGAAGGTTAGACAGAACTTTGAAATGAACCTTTTAATAATTTAATTTTATGTTGTAAGTGTACTAGATTTTATATGAATGAAAATAAAGTTATAAATAAAACAAGAAGATTCAACTATATATTGAAACTTTCTAAAGAAAATACCTTTAATAAAACTTTTTTATTTATCAGTCATCAAATACTGAGATTTAATTGTTCTTAATGCTATAAAAACAAATAAAATTGCAGATTAACCAAAAAATTTGCAGAATTCTATTTTTTTTTTTTTTTTTTTTTATTTTTCTACACACCACTTATTGTAATAATTAATTTTCTAGATGTAACTAAAAATTTGAAAGTTGTAACTTATGTTCTAAAATATTAGAAATTTTACCATTAAAATAGAAGCACTGGTTATACAGCAGTAAAGCTTATGTACAGAAAAGTTAAAAAACTCTGCAGCTATCTTGCAATTTTCTCCTTATTCCTAACTATGAATTAAGAAACATTCTATATAAATGGTACATAGTTACATTTCTTATCATTTAAAATTTGTTAGGCATAAAAAATATCACGTAATTATTAATTTTTTAAGTTACATAAAATTTTATACATCCTTCTAAAAATACATCTCTCATTTCTTGTAACAAAAAAAACGAGGAAACAGTAAAAATGTTGTAACATAAGCTAAAAGAAAATTTTTAGATTGGTTTGTTACTTAGAAATAATTTTTTTGCAAGAAAGCTAATTAAACAAGGATCTACAGTTTAAAGTGAGCTCTGAATTACTACAAGCATCCAAAGTTACTGCAAAAATCAAACCTATGAACTATATAACTGAAAGCCAATAACCATTTGGCTTGAAATTTGGAAATATTTTATAAATACAGCAAATGAAATAACAGGAATAAAACTAACCTGAATTAAGGCAGCAGTCAAATAGACAACCAGGAAAAGAGGTGTTAAAGTAGTATTTCCTGCTTTTAACAACCATATTAAATATGCAAACATAATATGTCCAGGCAGTGCCATCAGGAGTAGGACTCTCCCAGAACGAGCATGAGCACCTGATTTAGGAATGATACATTAAAACTGAATAGCTTTTCAATGTAAGCAAATATGACAATTATTCAACACAGAAATGTACAAAACTTTACAAATAAGGTGTTTACATGCAAAACATATTTCAGGATCTAATAACTGAAATACATAAATGCAAATAATATCATATACTTAATATCCAAAAAAAATCTAAGAATAAAACATATATATAGATGTTAAAATCGTTTACTTTTTATGATTTAGAATTTGCCAAAGCTTATTACTCCTTGAGGGCATTTAAACATATCAGGGGAAGATTAGGTGATAAATTAAGTTATTAGGGACATTAAAAGGTAGGAATAATATGTAGGATAAGTCATCATTATGCATTTGTACATTTTAGGCAAATCATTTGGTTATCTTATTTAAATTCAAACAGCATTAATATATCAAGAACAATAGCAATAATGCAGAACATTTTACCAATGTATGATTTACAAAATTATTCAAAGTCATAATTCAAAAATAGACTCTTGATTGCAGTGTGACAGTAAACAAATATTTTTAATATAATACTAAATAAAAAAAGTATCATTACGAATCCCATTATAAAATACTTGATTATTTTATAAATGTAGAATTTACATTACAACTTACAAATGTTGAGAAACATTAAAATAATTAATATTGTTGCAGATTCTTTTACTCCAACTTATATTTTTTTAGTAATAAGATGTAATATCAACATAAATTTATATGTAGAACAGGATTGGATAATTAGGAAGCAAAACTATGTCATTATAAAGGAGATTAGAATTTAAAACTTTATAAAGTGTTCTATATATTGAAATTAATATTATATTGGCAGATTTGGTTTCATGCTCCGTTAGCACTTTTTGTAAACAAAGATTATATTCACTGCAACTTACAGTTTAAAATGAATTTTGAACCATTCCAAATACCTGACTAAAGTAGAAATTCAAAAAATAAAGAACTTAATAAAAAGCCAGATTGTTAATTTTTTAATTGTTTGTTTGTCCATAAATTGAGCATGAATGTGAATTTAAAAATTTATAGGGAAAACTTAAACTGCACATTATGTTTTAGAGAAATTTTAAAGAAATTTATAAATTCACAACTTTATTTCAAATTTCAAAACTAAGTTGGTTTTGAAATTTGAAATAAAGTTGTGAATGCTATTCAAATTAATTGAGACAAGTTATTCTCAACTGAAATTGCATGTGTTATTGAATATTGCCCTGAACTAACTGAAACATTTATATTATTTATATAGAGATCCACCTTAAATATAATTTACTGTTTAGTTTTAGTATATCAGTAGTTCAGTTGTATGTCTTTCAGAATGACGGCAAATGGTGTTTATAATTTTGCATTTGGAATAAAGCATGTTACTTTTGCTTGTTCAAAAATGATATTACTCTGAAGAAGCAATTTAAAATAATTGTTCTTAATGAACACTCAATGATGACAAGAAGTGATATTTGCTTCAAGAATTTTAGGAACATGTCAAGGTTCTAAATCATCTCCAAAAAGAAATAAAAAATGAGTGCAAAAGGAAAATTATTCCAATAATGGATAAAATTTCTAATTAGGAGTGAAAAAAGAGAAAAACACAAACTTTTAAAGGGATTGACAAGACTATAGTGTTGAAGTGAATACTTCAACTGTGTGAAAAAAGCTAATGTAAGTTGCTACACAGCAAAAAATTTCTAACATTTAATAGACAGAGAAAAAAATGACAACCATGAATTGTTAATTACAAGTGATTTTCAGGGATGAACAATTTATTTGAGCAGGAATGCATATCAGGTGTAGTTAGACACTGTGATGATGAAACTGCAATTGGACATTTCTGGCAGATTGTAAAACATTCTCCAAAACATATGTCTGGTTTTCTCACAACAAATGGTACTGAAAACTTTCTATATCTTATTGGCATCATGATTTCTGTCAAATACATAGAAAAATTACACAATAGGTTTGTTCGATTTATGGAAACATTTAAGGGATAATTTCAATATGACTTGGCCCCTTGTTGTTGTTCAACATTAAATCAAGCTTTTATGTGAGAAAATAAGAAGAAAAGTGATTTCTGCCTAGAAAATTATAAAACAAAATTCTATTTAGAACTTATGACATGTTTTCAAAAATCATTTATTAAGATAAGCTGCATAACAATAAAACAAATGATCAAAAGTGGTATACAAATGTAGTTCTATGGTGAAGTCAAGAATAAGTGCACTACACTAATTGAGTCAATGCAAAAACATGTTGAAGAGGCCCTTCTGCTAAAGGAGGACATACTTTGCATAAATAGAGACATTTAACAATCTACTTAATACATGTAATGATTAAAAGCTTAAGTTTCAGAAAAATTCGTCCCAATAAATTTGAACAGTATAGTACATGTGAAATAATTATTAAGTAAATATAACTATTCAGCACTGAATAGCTTTCTTTCAAATTTTAGCATTAGACAAACATTAAATAAAATATATTTAAAAAAAAAAAAAAAAAAATAAAAAAAAAAAAAAAAAAAAAAAAAAAGGAGGTTGAAAATCATTATTACATCTTGAGCAAACTTAAATTTAATATACTTATATTTTCCTGAAAGCCATTTGGCTAAGCAAGAGGGATAGGAATTAATTTATATTTTTCTTTATTATGCACAAAGAACATTAATATTTTATGGAACAATGTAACTCATTCAATTTTTAACACCAAAATTTACATTGCATGTACATATTTATCTTAAATAAAATAAATTGAAGACACTATTTAATATTGTATATGAAGGTTTTATATATATATATATGGTAGCAAAAACACTAATTGTTTTTAAAGAGTATATTCAAATGTGCAATTCAGGCTTCTTTAATATGACTGGTTGAGCAAATAATTAAAATATGACATTTAGATATATTTTTACAAATCTAAATTTTTAAATAGACTAATTAAAAAATATATTCAGAGTTGTTAAAATCTAAATTTAAAAATGTAAAATAAAATAATCTTAATCACAGCACTAAATATGGATTTAAGCACTTTAAATTTTTAACATACACATTTAAAAAAAAAAAAATGTATTAGTACTAACACAGCTTTCTGATTTTGAAATGAAAATATTCAGTTAAAAAAAGATGGATCAAATTATAACACAAAATTCACATCTGTACTTATAACAATTTTTTATAAGTATAACAATAATTTTGTACAGAAATAATCACTAACTAATTTATTTTGTACTCATACACAATAAATTAAAAAACACAACACAAACATAACTAATACAACACTATAGGATAACAAAGATTTTTAATAAGATTACCAACTATTTAAAGCAGCAAAAGGCAAAGGCATGAAATTTTAAGCAGATATATTAGTATCATCATAAATACATACAAATAAAAGCAAAAATACAGTCTTTGAAAAAATATTTAATAAAACAATAGTCAATGCATATTAAAAAAAATGAATTGGTTGATTCTAACATATAGTTACACGAAATTGTGCAACATAAAATCAAAATCTGAGATTAGAATTTTTTAATTAAAAGATGTAAATAAATATATATATATATATATATATATATATATATTCAAGTTAAATTAACACTTCAAACTTAATAAAAATATTTGATTATAAAATTAAGACTATAAATTGATTTCATAATACAATATTTAACATAAATATTTCTAAAATTACTCAATTTTACAAATTTATAGGAGAAAATATTTAAACATATATCAACCACTCTTACAAGGTAGAATATATAAGTATTCTCAAATAGTTGGAAAAAACATCTTGCCTGGGAGGGGGAAAAAGGGCCTTGAAATGTGAATCTTTCAATATAATAATCATAGACTCAAAATGAGAAAGCTTTGAAGAGTAACTTTCACTAGTTTTATACGTTAATATTTCATTGGATTTCCTTTGAGTCTTATTTGATCAAGATTTTTGATATATTGACAAATGAAAAACGGTATAAAAAATTTATATTATGAATTTCTCTGAAAATGGATTTGTCATAAAAAACTAGAAAAACTTAAGAATTGTTTGAGTTTACAACAGGATTAACATTTTTTAACACTTATGACTGCAACACTTATGAGTTTCAAAAGCTTTAAGTGATGCATCCATTATACCAGAATGTTAATTAATAAAGCATAAGTTAACCCAAATATGCAAACTGCTTCCAATTAAAATAACTATGGAAAATATAATGAACATGCAAAAATTATAGTTATTTCTAAAAAATATTTTTGATGATATAAGCTTCATAAGAAAATTTCAGAGGCAGCATTTTTTTTTTCCATTTACAATATCAAATTATTAGGTTTTAATGCAGAACTTAAAAATTGCAACAAAATGAATTAAAGTAGATTAAATATCAGATTATTTAGTTTAACAGCAATTAGAATTTCCTCTTAATTATCAAAAATGTGCCTAATTTTTGTAACAATTATGATTAATTAATATTTATTACTTTCATTTAGCTTGTTAGTTTGTCACTCAACAGTCATTGCCTGCGCAGGATGACTCATTATACCAGAACCTACAGCCTAAAGTAGATTCTGAATTACTACATATATTCAAGCCCAAGTTGGGATTCAAACCCACAAAATTTTGAATCCAAGGTAAGAGTGCTATGATTACCATCTTGACTGCTACTATTTGAAATTTACTTTTACTAATTTATAATAACCTTATCTTTAATCTAAAAACAAACAGGGCCGAGAAGGTCCTTGTGCCTCTATTAGGAATTATTAATCTTTATAGCAGTTTTATGTAGTCAAGAAAATATCAGATCAGGTACTGACCAAATAACTTGAACATAGTTCAGTATTGCATAGTACAGTAAACTGTTAATTAATCATTGTGGACATGGATGGTTTCTTGTTGTTATGTATGCATTGACACTTATTCTACAACTTTGCAGCTTCATTCAATCATTCAAAAGGGATTTGAATGCTTTGGATTTACATGCATGTGGAAATTAAGCATGTTTATGATTTAAAAAAATTCTCTCCAGCAATAGTAAATATTGCATAATCAAACACTTGATGCATTGAGATACCAAGTGTTGTGGTTAATTTATCGGTAAAACAATTTTGTTAAGAACAAATAAGTTTATGTATTGTTGTACTATTTTCTTTTGGAGGGGGAGACTACCATACTATTTCTTTAACACTTTATAATGTATTATTATTACCAATAATATGAAATAAAAATATATTTGTTACAATATTGAAAAGCAAAAAATGATATATTTTTTTAGCTGTTCTGGTGAAAAAAAAACTGATGAGCAAAAGCAATATGAGCAAAAACTGTTATAAAATAAAAATTTATGATTCAAAATGTAATAAATTGTGCTGAAAAAATAGTTATTATGAAAAACACCTAGTTGGATCTTATTTGGACCAATCTCATCGCCAAATGTGATAAAATTGAGAGGTAAACTCACAATCAATCAGTAAAAGAGCATTTAATTACAATATTACCAAGTAAATTTTATATTAAAAAGATTTAAAAATGCAAGTGAATATTCATTCTGTTAGTATCGAAATTAGAATGTCATAATTAGAACATTGAAAAATTCAATTTTTAAAAGAAAATGTTCATTTTTTTCTTAAGTAGTTTTTTCTAATCTGATCTGGTTTTGATATAATTTTTTGTTGTTTATTTTTTATGCATAAAAGGAAGAATTACATGCATGATTTAAAATTTGAAGTGAATTATTAACCACTATACACATGTTTGAGATATAAATCATCACGCAGACCCATAAACTGTTGAATCAAATGTCAAAGCAGCTAACTATTTAATTGCCACACAATTTAATATGAAACAGAGTTTTAATTGAATTCGGAACCTACAACCAGCTATACTTAAAGTAGATGTAATTATTTAATTGAAATTCAAATTGATATTTTCTTTCTTTTAGTTGACTCTTTTGCAGCTTTAATGTTGCGTAAACTTAGTTTCATGTAATGGAAAAACTAAGTATATTCTTTCCTTGACAATATTATTTATATAAAATAATATTTATCATATCAGAATGGCAATTTTTAAATAGATTTCATTAAATGTATGAAAATATATGCAAAGGCATCAAGAAGATAGAATGAAAGGGAAAAATGAAATACATGTTTAAAATCTGCTAAAATATAGTATTTTATAAATTATAAGTTCAAGTTACATCAACAATTTAGAAATGAAGGATCATTTGAGCAAGAACTATGATTCAAAGTAAATTCTGCACTGCTATAAACATCTATGCCTAAGTTTGTAGTGAAAACTTGTAGTTATAACAAAAATCAGAACATTTTTTTTTTAGTTAAGTGAACTAGCTTACCAATGCACGAATTACAAAGGTAAAATAACTATGAAACTAAAAGAGCATTACAATATGAGTAATTATGAGCAACATAAAAAGACAAAGTATTACCTTTTCCAAAGAAAGCACTAAAAGGGTGGATGCAGACTTTCGGGTCAGAAGTAGGAAGACTACCCATTTCTGATCTCTGGTGGAGATATGTGGAAATTCGACTAGATTGTACTGCCACCAGATTTCCCCCCACACCTAAAGAAATGTAAATTGTTAATGGAGTAAAATAAAAACTTAAAATAATTATTCATTTTATAATAACGTATCTTATATTTAGAACAGGCCAAAAGGAAAAATTACCATAAAAACACTTTTAATTAACACAAGGTATTAATTGGAAACTTTTAAGTTGATAATATAAAAGTACAGAACTGAAAAAAAAATATTGAGTCAAATGTTTGCACATTTTAAAACATTTATGCATATATTTATAATATCCCCTTTTCAAATTTTTAATAATTTACTCGAGAAAAAATAAAATTACATTTGACACACCCTTAAAAGAATAATTAGTATTAGTAGTGTGGATTAAAAGCACAATTAAACATATAAAAAAAGAAATAAAATTGCTTTTTATAGTAATGAAATTTTAAAGGTATATATTAGAAGTTGAACATAAAATATATTTTATTTTCAACTTATACAAGTCAGTAACTTCATACCAGCACTCTTCAAGATGTTAGTTTTGAAAATAAACTTCCTATTATAGAACTTTGTTATATATAGCTTTCAAATGAGAGCAGTTTGCTAGTTTCATTGTATATAAAAAATATAAGCAAATTGTATTTTTCTTCTTTCCTATTATTTCAAGAACAGTTATAAACTGCTAATATGATTAAAAGAATTTCATTAAATATGAAACTTTTCAACCATGTTCATAAAAAAAAAAGAATAATAATAATAATTACCATTAATTACAGGTTGATATACTGCTATTCCTTTAAATTTTGTTATAGCTAAATCAAGAACACAACCTCCAGCACTGAAATAATAAAAATAGATAATTATTATTATTACAGATAATTATTATTATTATTAGATTATACAACACACAAGTTTTTTAAAAAAAAGAATGTTTTGTCTACAAAATCTGAATCAAATATAAAAGAATATTATAAAAATCATAGTTTGTTAAAGCTTTTAGTTACAAAATATTTTTTTATATATAAGATCTAGATATAAACTATACCTTGAATTAAACGATACTGACAATACTAATATGTCATATGTAACTATTAAATACATATTTAATAATTGTTATTAAATTATGAATAAAAAATTGAGAAACATGAATATAAATTGTTTTCAATAATTGATTCTTGATTTTCATTCATGCTATAAGTAAATTGGAGGCAATTGTGTGTGTTTCCCCCCCCCTTTATATATATATATAATTTTTTAAAATAACTCTTATAAAAAATTTGGTAAAATTTATGCTTATCTTCTTGAACTACATTACAGATTTCGTAAGTTACAGAAGTTATTTTTAGCTATTATCTTTATACTGTGAACAATGGAAAAAAAAATCCACTTAAAATATGAGAAACACACTTAAAATATAAGAAACAGTTAAAAATTTTCTGGAACATATAACTATTTTTATAAAGTCATTAAATGCATACTAAAATAATTTCATTTGAACATAAACTATTTTATCTGAACAAGCAAAAATAAAATGTATACATAAAAATTATCTGCAATACATTAGTCTATTTATAAAAACATCCATTAAGAATTATATTTTAAATCATAAGTTAACTTACCTTGAAATAAAAACAGCACTGATGACAGGTACCCAGCCATGATATAAAACTTGTTTTGTATATTTATTCCTTTTTGAAATTACCACCCACAATGGAACAAGGATTAGAAAGAATACAATCAAGCATGGAGCAATCCAATTATAAGTACCTATAAAACAATATAATACACAAATTACTTTTTTATATATTAAACTTACCAATTATGTAATTTTTGAAATTCAGTGCTTTCAATATTTTAATGTTTAAAATTGATTCAGAATTATAACTTTCATTTTTAGAACAGTAACTTTCATAATCAGTTAGAAATATACATAATCTATTGACCATTAAACAGATAAGAAACCAAGAAAAAAATTATTGCAATACATTGAAATATATCATATTAATATTAACAGCTAATTTTATAAGCAGTCACAGCTTCCTGGAAATAATGATCTATATTCATTTTGTTCTGTCAGTGAACTTTGTTCAGGTCTCTTACTATATAATCTAAACATAAATATACACTTACTTATTATGGTGTAAAGAAGACTGCTAGTGGAAGCTAAGAGACCTAACGTAGTAACATCCCCTAATGAAGCTGCAATAGGAGTTGCAACATTATCTGGATTTATGTGCAGTTTTCTTGAGGAAAGTACAACTCCAACAGTTATAAAACCTAAAGGGTAAAAAAGTTAGTGACTTAAATAATGAATAGAAATAAACGTAAATGTTAGAATACTGCTGGCCATTCAAAATTATATAGGCCCGATGATATGAACATTTGATTAATAGAACAATAGAATCATTCAAATTAAAATCAATTTATTTGCAGATCAAGAATCCCTAAAATGTTATTTTAATCACAATATCGATGAATGGCAACTTGGGTAAAACAAGCTGAATTATGACCAATATTCAAAGAAGCAAATATAAATGCAGAGCTAAAAGCTATATAATGGCTAGAAAATTTTTTTGTTGCTTTATACCTTTTTTTTTTGTGAAGATTAATTAAATTGTAAACTACAATTTATAACAGATTTCAAAATCACAGTAAATATCCATGACCAAGGGGAAAAAAGAATTATTAAGCAAAAAACCAGAGAGCCAAGACTTAATTGGAACATTTAATTGTCAGTTCAACCAAGACGAGCCAGGAATCAAGCTACGGAACTAACAAAATTCAAATAGAAATTACATATGCAAATTAAACACATTAAGGAAGGTTGAAAATAACATTAGATAATATCTTCAGTAACAATAACAATCTGGTTTATCAATCAACAGTAATTTTTTTTTTATACATAAGGGTTAATGGAACATAATTGATCAGGGCATGTGCAGCTTCTCTTAAAATAAATTTCAGGAGTCCTTTTCTAAGAGGTATTGACATTCATATATTTAATGAATAATATTCTACCAATTAATTTTGATAAAATACATCTGTAATTACATATAAATATTTGATGTATTATGACCATATTCATCATATTTTTCAATTATATTTTCAAATGATAATATTTGTGAAAACTAATTTAAATAATGATTTAAATTAGATTTAACATTAGTCATGATTTAAAAAAAGCATTAAATAAGCTAACATACAATTGTAATAAATACAATCATTTTAATATATTAATCTTTTACATTCTTTACTTAATAATTAAATGGATATTTTTAGGGTTTACTTTATAGGAATTCCATATTTTGTTGTGAACTTCAAGATGAATAAAAAAATTTTTTGTTGAAATCAAAACAACTGAGATGACAAATATGAATATTGTAATGTAATACACACAAAATTTCAGTTCGAAATAATTTTTTTTTCTCCAGATTATTAATACTTTTAATAAAATTAGTTTTTCTTGTTTACTTATGCCATTTTTTTAAGCAATCCTAACCATTACATATGCAAATTTTAGACTTATCTCTATTTAATTGCATTATAATTATTTTTTTTCTTAAAAACTTCAAAAATTTGTTATACTAAAAAGCTAAAAATTTGAGATTTACCTAAAACCAAACTGGCCACAGCAGCAGTGACCAAACTGCTAGCACAAAGTAAAGTAGCATGATGTACATCAAAAGAATGTTCTTGGATTACATCAACAATAATTGCAAATATAGAAGCTAAAAATGCGACTATTGTTGCCTGGCACTGAAATGAAACACAAAAATTAGAAAAGTTGAATAAAAGTTATTATAATTTTGAAAAACTTAAAAAACAAAGAAACATTTGAAATCAATCCTAATATCAAAATTATATATTTTTCTGCTGATAAAAAAACTTTTTAAAATATATGAAGATTTGTATCAATTTTTATCAGACAAAGATAACTACCCAAATTTACCCCATAAGATTTTTCAAACAGAATTGTTTCACATAATTTCAAATATTCATATAATTTATCATAAATTGCCTATCAAATAACATTAAAATCTATAAAAAAATTACAATGAAGAAATGTAATTTCAAAATAGTTGTAGGTGATTCTTTTTATTTCTATTTTTAATGTAGAAATAGAATGTTTTAAAATAATTTAATTAAGAAAATAAGTTTAAAAGTTTACAATGATCACTTTTAATTTAAGTAAGAGATTCTTTGCAATATATATATTCAAAATCAATTAATAATTTATTGAATATAAATAATCAGAATTAGTAAATAATTTTTACTCTGCGAAGGAAATTGACAATGATCAAAAACTGCTGATCACTATCAATCCAAAATGATACATACTAAAACAGTAAATGGAAATAAAATTAACCCACTGCACCCACCTGAACAAGAGCCATGTTGCCATATGTCATTTTCCATTGTTCTCTAAAACTATCAAGCTGGCCTAAATTAGCCTGAAAAATAATAAAGTTAATTTTAATGTGTAAATATATATATATATATATATATATATATATATATATAACAAATTTAACATTTTTTTAACATCTATTTACCGCAGAAAATTTTAAACACTAATATTTTGAAACACTGATATATTTTTGAATACACAGAAAAATGGCTGAGATTTACTGTATGGTCACCAGTGACGCGATTTTCTACATTTGGTGATAAATAACATTTTCTGACAACCCAATCAATTCAGACCAATCACAGATAAAGGATTCTGACAAATCAAATAAGTAATGTAACCCTCATATTTAATTTTATTTACACCACGTTGTATGTTTTTGAATTTTTCTTTTGCTCCCTCATTCTTTTCGTGATATTTTTGTGGTTGCTTCTGTATGGGGAATGTCTGAGGTAAGTGCGAGAATGTTTGAAATGAATGATATTAAGTAGAATGATGAGAATGTTAATTTAAGATATTTGTATGGTTTGGATGAAAGGAATGAAACAATGGAATTTTGCACAAAAGCAAGTTTGATTGCGAATAGATTTGAGTGTTGTAAATGTGGTAAGGACATGAAACTGGTTAAAAGGAATGATATAAGTAATGGTTATGAGTGGAGGTGTAAATCTAAATTGAAAGGTGGAAGCATAATGTTAACAGGAGTGTGAAAAAGTTTCTTTTTTCTTTTTTTTTTTAAAGTTGAATTGAATGACGATAAATAAGATTTTGTTCAACTTTATGTTGGTGAGTGAGAGTAAAACTGAATTTAATATGAAAGAGAGTAAATATTTATCGAAGACTATGCGTGATTTTCATCTTTTTGTCGTGAAGTTTGTGTGGAGGAGATTGAAAGCAGCGTGAAATTGGGTGGAAGCGGTGTGATTGTTGAGATAGATAAAAACAAATTTGGCTATCTTAACAAATCCAGACAGTAAATTTAATAGAGGTAAACACGTGGAAGGTAAATGGGTGTTTGGGAGGATTAAACATGAGATGAATAAATGTTTTGTGAATAAATGAAAGACTGTACAGTAAATCTTTACCCAGAAAAATATATGTTACAATTTTTTTTTAATATTAGAACACTGAAATACATATTTTATAGTAAATGATGAAAAAAAACAAATCTTTAATAACATTTTTATTTATCAGAAAATACATAAAAATTCCAATATTTTGAAATAAAATATATTTAAAAACAATTGTGGATGAAAATTAAAAAACAAATTAAATTTCTTAGACAAAATTTCCAAAAGATAAACTTTTGTTACACTAAATATCAAAACATCTTTTTTCTACATTTAATGAATATTGTTTAAAATAGAAATGCACAGAACCTGTACATGAATAAATCAATATTATTGCCTTTTTTTAAATAAAAATGACAAGGTTTTTCATTTAAAGCCAATAAAATATATGAAATCACAATAATAAATGCTGTAGTTTTCCCTGGATATATACAAATAGTATGACAATATAATTGAAACATCAAATCTAAACTTAACTTATATATTGGGAAAAAAATTATGGATTATGTTTAAGTTACAAAATTACACATTTTGAGAAATAAATTTATTTCTACCCTCAAACTTTAATTACAATAATGTAACAAATTTAATGTAATGAAAATAAAATTACACAAGCATTAAATACTGAAGTACTTAGTAAAATCTTAACTTGCAAAAATTTATATTTTACATTAAAGTATAAGTTGATTAGCACTTCAAAGTTATATTATTGCACATTTTGAAAATATTTTCGAGAGTATTTTTATAATAAATAAATACAACTTAATTAATCTTCTTAGTTATTAAATACTTTATTTCATAATTTGGTTTTAACATTCAATGCTTTTAATTAGTTCTTTTAAATTGAATCGGCATGTTTTGAGTTTTTAGATATGCTAACTGTTATGGCAAAAATCTTTCTAATGAAAAATAGCTTTGTGGTTCAAATATTTTTACTAATTATTTTCTTTCAATTTAAACCAGTTAACATTTTATTTTAGTTTAAATAAAGAAAATATGTAATTTGTTTTGAAACAATCTACCATTTAAATCAGTCTTTAATAATGTCCCACTGAAACTGAACTTGGATCAAAAATCTACTATGAAAAAAATTATAAAATAACATAACTAAAATAAGATTTAAGCCTTAATTCAAACTTATAAACTAGTGACAATAGTTTATTTAATTCAAAATTGTATGATATAAGTCAAACTAATTCACAACACGTTTTTCTTTTGTTGATAAAATATCAACAAAAGCACATAATTACCAAAAAAGATACTCAATAAGGAACTCAGCACAAAATTAAATTATTCACACTTTTAGAAACTTACTTTCCTGTATTTGATTCATAGATTATGAGTAAAAAAATTTTTTTGAATTTTTTGTGTGTGTATAAAGTGGATAATCTGACAAAAACAAATAATAAAAGGGGCTGATAGCTTTTATGACTTGCTGAAGCATTTCAGTTTTGTCCAATCACGTCCAATATTTTTCCCCCCCCTCAAAAGCATATTACACTTTTCTAACACCATTTTGTTTTGATGTAAGTTGTTTTGTTTTGAAAAATTTAAGCTTGTATATCGTTTTGTGGAAGTGAAAACATCTAAGTTACATGGAAGATTTTAAAAGCTAGAGAAGGAAACAAAGAATTGGTGGCAAACACATTAATGTTAAGTGAAAAGTAAAGCACGTGTAGAACAAAAGAAAAAATATATCCCATGTGCAGTTAGAAAATAATCCCTTTCCTTCATTTTAAGTTACTAAAAACTAAATATGATAAATTTTACTAAAATCTTTGTGGAATTATTACTCTTGGCGATGAGGTGGATCCAAATAGGATACAATCGGATATTTTTCAAGTTTTTCCTGTACAATTTATCATACTGTATACTTTTTATTTTATTTAACACCATATAACAACAGCAAATATTTTGGATTATTCGCCAGAAAAATTGCAATGGATTATGTACTGCTGCTGATTATATACAGGAAAATAGATACATATAAATACTTTTACAGTGTATATGATAAATAAACTGAAAACACACACCTGAGTGGAGATTCTGGCAGCAAGTGTCATTTCTAAATTTCCTTTTAATCCCAACAAAGCTGGTACAAGGATAAACAGCTGAGTGACATTTTCAAATACTGGCCATGTCTAAAAAATAAGCAATTTTATCATACTAATGAATCAAACAGAACTAGAAATATAAATAAATTTAGTTAAATGATAATAACATTTAATGCTTCTGCCAAAACTAATCCATAATTCAATGCCTCTAGCAAAATAATCTCTCAAAATTCAACCATTGCATAGACTTATTTACAGCATTTTAAACTAAACAATTAAGGAAAAATTACCTGGAATGGATAAAATTTCTATAAGTGCAAAATCACCATATTATATATTTAATATATAATATTGCAACCGTTTAAAGAAAAAAGTTACAAGTTATAAAAATGTTTAATAGGAATTTACCTTAATTTTAATTATATTTAGTTTGATTACTATAAAGAAGCTACTTTACTTTATCTTAATAAAAAACTTATAAAAACTGAAATGAAGACAACAATGGCTGACTTTTAAATATATAAAAACTTGAAAAATCCATATACAGCAGTTATAAATTTATAATATTGAACTATTTTTAAAATAAAATTTCAATTTCTTAATTTTTACCTTCTCCACATTCAAGACTTTTGACAGAATGAATAAGTACATATATATATTATAACCAATTTTAGTTCAGCTTGTTTTGTTTCGTTTGTCACTCAAAGGTTATTTTCTACACATAAGGGCTGATTAAACCAGGATCTACAGCATAAAGTGGATTCTGAATCATTGTAAACAATCAAGCTCAATTTTAGCTCAAATGTATATCTGGAAACTAATTACAATAAGCATTTCAAAAGTATAAAAGTATTATTAAAAGAGAAAAACAAAGAGCATCAGCTGAATAAAACTGCAGCTAGCAGAAAAACCTTATGACTACAAGATTAAATGCATTTATATTTTGCCCTTACAAAAATGTTACTTATATTGATACAATTAAAAATATAATGCTTAGCTCTACAAATTTTAAAAAATTCAATACTGTATTCAAAATAAGAACAACATGCTATTTATATTAAAGTTCTGTACCACAAGTATAGGAGTTTAATTTCGTGTAAAGTGGCATTCATTTAATTCAAATTTTTTTATATATAAACTAGACTACTCAATATAATATACAGTTTCTTGATTCATTCTAGCTAAAGCTCAAAGTGATTTATGGCACCTATAATCTTTGCTCCTCACAAATCAACCAATGCACAAATTTGAACGATGCAAGATTAGACATAAAAATCAACTTTTACAAATCTAGAATATTAAAAGTATTTTCAGTAATAGTAGGAATTTTTTTTTTTTTTATTTTTTTTATTTTGGAAATCAGAGAAGATATAAAACTATGTTTTATAATAAGATCTTGTAAGAATAATTGTTTTTATTGAAAAATTACATTCTGCAAGAAAGTACAATATTTTAAATGCACGTTACCATTTTTAAAAAGGGGTAGAATCTGAAAATAAGATTATAGGTTAATTCCCAGTGAACGGTACGCATATATACAATTATAATTAATAGTATATAATATTGTATAAAGTTATATTATTTGTATAAAATAATATAATTTTATATATTATAATTATATTAATTGTACAAAAATAACGTACCATACACTGGGATACAGCCTATATGATTCCAGATTGAGAAATCAGCATTGCAATGTTACATAAGGCAGGTATAACTAAATTTTTTGTGTTTAGCATTTTTACCATCAGTATTCTGAAATAGATGGTAAAACTGAATTATATATCTATATGTATTTCTATTAATAATGATAAATTCCTAACTTTTCTTTAAAATTTCCTTATTTTCATATTAATAATTGTTCTAATAGCATATTTAAAAAGCAAAAAGAAAAAAGGAGGGAAAAAACCCACTGAATAAATCTTATGATTACTTTTTCCTCAAAGTGATGTACACTTAAAAAAAAAAAAAAAAAAAAAAAACTTTTTATAGAAATAAAAAGTACTATTTTAAAATAATATGACAAAGAATTAGAATATCCAAAAAGACATTGGTTCAAATATTTTGGTAAATTAATCTTGTATTGGTTTTCAGAGTATACCATAATAATTAATTAATGTTTTTAAACTTTAAAAGTTTACATTTAATGCAAGGAATCATAATCTGAATAGAATGTACAATGTGAAAATATCTCCAAGACGAATCACGAAGTAAACACATACCTGAACAATGTCCAACACAATTCCTGCGGCCACTGTCCCACAGCCAGCAATCAGAAATGGAATAAACACTTGAATAACTAAAGCTCTAAGAGATTCTGTTGGCTGGTCATCTTTTTTACCTGTTCCCCCATTTTCATCCATAGTCAAGATAATGTCACTATGAGCTTTGTCATCATTTAAATCAACAGAACCATCCTTAATACTCCCATCATAAGTTTCATTCACTGCTCCTGACAGTAAATTTTCACTGACGCTGCTAGTTGGTAAAATGTTAGCAGCAGAATCTGGACTACGGAGGAATTCCTCCTCAGGGCAGCATGTTGATATTGCCAGAAGCTCGGATTGCTCACTATCACCAGCAACATTTGCAGAATTGGATAGTCCCCCTTCCATAATTGCTTGTGTAACCATTTTTGGAGCTAACAAAAGTGATAACCGAAATATATGATCTTCAAGAAATAACCCCCTAATTTTATTCACATGTGAAGCCTGGAAAAAAGTTTACATAAAAATTAATTTTCATAAAAAATGGTAAATTTATAAAACAAAGAAAAATACTTAAACACATATTAATAATTACATATCACAATTATTTCAAATTATGTACACTTTATAACTAATCTATCTCAAATTATAACAATATGTTAAGAAAAATATATGTAGTGAATTTAAATTTGTTAAAAAAATTACTGCAAATCTCATAAAATTTTGAATATATGGAATAAATGTGAATCAATAATTCTATAACTGATTTAATGAACAAAAAATGATAAACAACCGAAATAACTTAATGGAATTTGAATGTATAGAAGGAATCAATTTCATCTCCTCAGGTTGGAGTTTTGGGAAGTTAAAAGAAGAAAAAAATCACAATACTAATTCCAAATGAAAAAGTTATTTTAATTCATAAGAAAAGTTATCAGATTTAAGGATTAAATTATAAGTCATAATATAATGAAGACAAATATTTTTCTATTATTTACATAAAATATTAAACTATATTAACATGATACAACATGTCATAATACACAGAACATATAAATATGAATTTGCAATTAATACTTAAAAGTGAGTTTAAATTAATGGATGCAGGAATTATAAAAATGAAATTCAAAAAAATAGATACAAATTTAACCTTTTTTGCAATTTTACTTTAAAGAAAAAAAAATTAACAATGTTGACAAATAAGCATTTCAAACAGTTTTTGTTTCAAGTTCAAAAATATTTTTACTATAACACCCATGAAGATCCATCAGATGACAGCAGTTATGTTTAAATTAGTGAAAAAAACAGAAAGTTTGGTGGAATTTTATTAACTCATGGTATTTAGATTTATTCAGAATGGTAGTGTTGATTAATTTGAAAATCTTAATTTTTATGAAAATGCACATTTTCAAAATAGATTTAGCTTTATTGCTTAGTTAATTCAGAGGCGAGATTTCACTTCACTAAAGTGTGTTTTTTTAAAATTAAAACCAGAGTTCTCATAAAAATGTGTTTTATTTACCTTATATATAGACAAGTAAACAGCTTGATTGCCAGTTTACTTCAATGCTAGATTACAAAACACTAGTTTTTTTTTTTTTTTTTTTTTTTTTTTAAAGGCTTGTGCCACTTTCCAGTTAATTAAAATTCGTTTTCATAAAAAATGTTTGATATTCATATAATTGATTAAGTTGTATAGCCTAGTTGTAACCTGTTGTAGACTATGATACTTACTTTATGTTTGTTTTTATTATGTAATTTTTGTGAAATTAGTTACTAGCTATTAGCATTTTAATATTTCTGTAGTAAGCAATTACAATATTCCAAATTTTGATATTTGAAATTAAAATAGCATGTGATAACAAAGTTAAGGTTGAGAGCAATCCTATTTTGTTAACTGGATATTGCACATAGTGGCATAATTTAAGTTGGCATGAAAACTGGTAATCCAGACAATCGTAAAAATGTCATTTCATTGTTGGCAACACGTTTCAATGTCACTGGCAACACTTTTTAAAATTGCACCAAAAGCATTACATTGGCTAGAATTTTACCTCACAATGTTTTGGCTTATGCTGCTAAGCATAAATTTCCAATTATAATGAACTAAAAACATTAATTTTAAAACAATTTCAGCCTACATCACATGAATGTTTTACATCATTTTAAAAATGTGCGGAAGTATTCAGCGGAAACCCATGTACCGTTTCGTTTCTCAGATTAACCAGACTTTCAATCACTATTGTAGACTAAGGGAAGCTAATGACTTTAAAATTAGGGAATATATTAGCAATTGTGAAGGTCAAAATTGGTTCAT
>JAPDSC010066390.1:229-22169 GCA_026290005.1 Latrodectus geometricus | reverse complement strand
CAACTTAAAGTGAACTTGTTCTTTTATATAATTTTTGGGCATTATAGTTTATGATGGAAATTTCCACCATTATGCCTATAAGGGTTAACAGAAAATTTACTTTTCAGAATACCTTTCCAAACAATACTTGTGTTCATAAAAGAAACATTTATTTTTAATTCAGAAAAAGAAATGCCTTTTGCTGAGCGACATTCCTTGTACATATCTGTTTATTTAATACACGCTTGATTGCTCAAGTTAGGAATATCAAATGCGAATGTGGTTTTAAAATGATAACACAAGTATTATGAATATCTCAAAACTATTAATTTAAAATGAAACAAATTTCCCGAGATATTGGATTTTATCAAGATTTCAAAAATAAATAAAACAATTTGCTTATTCACATTTTTAAATTTAGCAATAAAAATAAAAATAACAACATGTGTTACATTGAACGATAAACAAATAAAACCAAAGAACATTTACCATGCATCAAATTTTGCAAATAATTCTATTTTATTTAAGAATTTTCACATCAGAAGAAAGGAAATTTAATAATCTTGAATTTGAATAAGGAAAATGAATAACTCCAATTAATAATCATTTAATAATAAAACAATAAAATTCTGATATTCATAATCAAGTTTTTTTTATAAGATCTCTTAAGTGAATCCATTCATTTTTATCAGTCTGATAGAAGAGTGGTTAGCGCTCTTGCCTTCGGTTCAACACTTGGTGGGTTCGACTCCCACATGGGGCTTAAGTGTTGTTTGTGGTTCGGAATCCACATAAAACCGTAAGTCCTAATTAGTCCTCTTGTGCAAAAATGACCGTAGAATGAGAAACGAAACTCTGCATTGCCTATTGTTTTAAATTGCATATAAGAAATCAATAGTGGAATATAAAGTAAACTTATATATTTTTATGTATACCAAACAATTCATTTTCATCAACTCATAGCACTTAATTTTCTAGTATGCTAGAAGAAAAATGTAGACAATCAACATTTTTAAGAAAATTAAATTTCTCATTTTTTTTAAATGGACTTTTTTGTTCTATGTTTAATCTACTATAGCCTTAGAAATTATTCCAAAATTGCGAGATCACTAAGATAAATTGAATAAAATAACGTATTTCTGTGAATGTTTTTCTGCTACCCCTATTTGTTTTCATATTCCTTTTTATTGTTCTGGACATTTGACATATTTGTCAAATCTATCATTATTGACACCTACACCGTACAAGTGGTGTTTGAATAACTAAACACTGTAGTAAAACATTTGAACATGAGCTGCACATAGCTTTTTGGAAGGATTTTTTTACAGATAGTGAGACGTATTCATGGGTCGCGAGAGAAAACTTTTCAAATTCCCGAGCACTCCCCATTACAGCGTACATGCAGAAAGAAAGAAACATCTCCAGCAGTACCTCAATGGCTGGACTCAAACGTAAGAACTTTCACACTGAAAATGCTGTGCTATTCCATAGAATATTTTTATGTTATGCAGGGCATATAGGACAATAGAGCAATGTTTAAGGATTTTTTAAAAGTTAGGAGCTTGTTTTAAGGTTTTTATACAATTTGCGGAGTGCTGATTTCAGCCATATTTATGGATTACAAAGATAAATCAGGAAACTCTAATTACTAATATACTCTAACCACTCTAATTATTACCCACGTCACATCGCCAACACAAAACCCGTTTATTTGGTGGGCCACATTCATCCATCATCTTAGAAGAAATGACAAGGAAACACAGAGAGAGAAAGAAATGTCCATGTCCAAACCGGGATTCGAACACATGACCAACAGCATAGGAGTTCGGAATGCTTAGCACTCAGCCATCGGGCGGCAATTAAATTAAATTAAAACCATTATTTTTACTCGTGATATTTTTTTTTTTGTACAAAAGCAGCTAGTGATTATTTTTCTAAGTATTCACCACCATTGCCACGATAGCCCTTATGGGTTCTGGACCTTCCTCAGAAGATTTTTCGATTCTGCCCTTCTCCCAGCAACTGGTTTTTAGTTCTTTACTTTTAGGATGGCAAAATCCTCATCCGCACTCTCTTTTACGGACTTCCTCTTGTTCCTTTATAGAAATTAAACTCTGTGGAACGACAGCCCATAGGGGGTCAGGGCCTACAGTACTCATATCTGTTTTCTAAATCGAGGGCACTTGGGGGTGAAGCATATATCCCTTCTAGATGGTCAGCCTAACGCAAAAACCCCCAGTGTTTAGTTTCCAAGCATGCTTGATACTCAATTTTATCCATCCACTAAAGGCTTGAAAAGCTGAGTAAACCTTGCCTAACTTTCGGGTTAGAACTTCAGACCTGTGGATTGGGAACACTACCAATGCGCCATATGGGCTTTTAGACTTTTATAGAATTCCTACATTTCAGTATCCTAATCTCATATCCTTTAATCGTTCCCTCTGGTCGAATAGTCATTCCGGTATTTATTTATTTGGATTTCGGAACAATCTGATTTTTATGGGGAGAGGTTGTTAGCCCCCACACCCAACCCTCAACCTGGAGGGCCAGTCCCCTGATATAATCCCCAATGGCAGAGTATCTGGCTATGCCGTCACCAAGGAGATTTCTAGGGGGTGTTGGTTTTACCCCTCAAGTTGGCGAGCTCAGGGACCTCGGCATCGCCACTCCCCGCACTCAATCGAATGAGTGACTCTTGGGGGTCTCAAGCAGCACTCTGAGAAAAAGTACATGAAACAAACAGAAATGCAACATCTAACTTCCATTGTTCAACAGTTGCTAGTAAAGAATCTGGGACCTCCTATTCTGAGAAGTTTTGTGCCATACTAAGGTGAGAGATTATGTTAAGATCATTAAATGGGAAGAGTACAAAAAATATTCTTGATCTCAAATATACCGAATAACTGGTAACAGAAAAACGTTGATTAACCGAATGTTTGTCAAACGAAACATCAATCATCTATGTTTGGATAATTGAAAAATTGTCTTAATGAGTATTGTTGAAAAAATTTCAAGTCATTTAAATTAAACTTAGTTTTCCTTGATTTAAATGACTTTAAGGTGTTTTTGTATAATAATGATAAATTATTAATAAAAGTATATTAAAGTACATTTGTAATTTATTTATAATTTTATTACAATCGAATATCTGTAATTAAATTACTGTACACTGTATCCATTGCATCTTGTTCTTGCACATTGTTGTACTTTATGTTAGTTAAATTTATGTGCAATTTATATTCAAACATTTGATTTTGATTCTTATAAATTGACTCACACTACATAAAAAAAACACAATTCGATTATCCGATTTTTCGATTAACCAAAACGTTCTGTGTTTCAATTGATTCAGTTAATCAAATTCAATATTTTTCATAAAAAGTAAAAATTTTGAGTCCGTTATTAAAATTCTTACTTAAAAAATTATGAGATTTTTTTGGATTAAATTTGTTTCTTAAACTTTAATAGAGATCTTATAAGCGACAAGTTTTCTAAGGTTCATTTAGATTCGTTTTATAAGCAATTTAAACGCATCAGTAATTATGTTGCCAAAGTTCACTGCTTCGAACGGTGAATTCCTTTAAATTGTAGTTCTGGAGTGTTATTCAAACAAAAATGCCAGCCAACCGTGTGTGATACTCCTCTCTGTGGCAGAAGGTCATGCTGTATGTAGGTAAGATAAAAAAATCGTTTTCATTTCCTACCTTCCATTCAATTCTCGTCTTGTTGAGAGGATAAGTGCGACATCGAACGTTATTCGAACCGTAAGGACGCCACAAAACCCAATAACTCTGTTCTAGCTTTAACAACAAAAGATTCGGAAGGAGGGAGTGCGTTTAGTTCTTGGAGCAATTAGTGGGAGACAGGTGAAACATTGGAACGTTTTCGTGACCGCCCGAGAACGTGGATGGAATATTCTTCGTACCCTCGAGATTATGTAACAATTGAATGATTGTGAAGACTGTATTTGTAGCACAGCGGCAGGGCTGTAAGAAAAAAGAACAATTCAGTCCTCGAATATTCCATTTTACTTGCTTTCAGAACGAGTAAAAATAATATTTAAAGACACTACATTTATAAAATTTTCAAGCAGAAATAAATCTATATTGTAAAACAGATGATTTATTTTTGAACAATATTAAAACATTTCATATATTATATCTATAAACATTCATTTCCGATAAAAGTGAACCAGAACACATTAAACATACAGAATAAAAAAAAAAAAAAAACAGGAATGTGGAACATTCATTTCAATAATTCAGAATAAATAAACTAGAAAACATATTAAGCTTTTCTTCCATCTTAACACTCTGCCTCAGAAAATATATTTATTTAGAAATTTAATTTTGAATTTATATTTAAAATTTGGAGATTTAATATTAAGTTTTGTTTTTTTCAATATAAAACTGGATTTTAAATTTCGAATTTTTAGAAATAATTTTAAAATTTTGAATTTATATTAGTCTCAAGTCTTATAGTAGGTTGGGGGAAAAGAATTCCGTTATTTTAACGTGAAATTCAAGGCTTTATTTACATTTTTTCGATTAGCTTTGTACAAATGATTTTAAACTGTTTTGTGGCTGATTTTTTTCATCTGTACTGATAACATTCTTTCCAACTTCGGAAATTGTTGTGATTTTACCGATATTTTCAACGATGGGCCTACTTTCATGTGAGGCGCATCTTTAACATCCAATATACCTGAATGTAATAGATGTAACTAAAATGACAAGCCATTGGCTGTTACTGTATCGGGATCATTAATAGATTTCCCGATTTTCAACTACCTGACTTCTTTTCTCGAGTTTATCAAATAAAAACTGAATATGTTGTATATTTTCTCTTTATTGGCTTCCATTTGTAACAAAATGTACCTTATAACTGAATGGACCAAATTAAAAACAGCGAAATTGTGAGAAATGTGATCTCACCAACGAATTTAAGTCTGAAACTGCATGATCGATTCTTATCGAGATATCGAACACTACAGTCATCGACCGAAAAAATAATGGATTTCTTTTTCCCCAAACTAATATTTAACAATTCAATCTTATAGGATGAATATCAAGACTCCATTTTAACTGAGAAGATTCAATTCTGAAATCCCAGGATTCCCCTCAGATGATTCTCGAATCTATCTCATCATTCGGCGGCTAGGTGTGACTCAAGGATTTAAAGTTCGATTGATCTCGTTAACTGGATCATAACAATGCGTCGTAAAAGAAGGACGTTCTTAAATGTCGGACGCCGCTGTCGTAACATCCCCCGAGAACAATTAACAAGACGAATAATGATAAATAGGCAGGGGGGGGGAGGAAACAATCAGGTGATCCTGGACGCTTGCTTCTGTGATTTATTGTTCTCCGCTGACACGCACAGCTTTACTTAAGGTCTACTTTTTTCGTTTTGATTATAGAACTTATTCTCAAGACTTCTCAAGAAAATTTTTGTTTCGTTTTCTATGAAAGATGTTAGCCTTGTTTGTAGATTTTTGGACTTTAAAGAAGCAAAACCGAAAAAGGAAAAATGAATAAACCGATGTAATATATTTCTTGAAATCACAGCCAGCCGTCTGGTAATTTTGAGCCATGGTCAAGCGACCAAAGCAACAAAGAATTGACCACTCTCGCTTCTCTCAAAGGTTGTACACTAGCAAATGGACATCCTATCTAACAGTTGGCATATTCCTTTTTATACCACACCCCATCACTGGAGACACATCGAATTTGAGAGAAATTTCATTTGAACTGACCCAATCTATATGATAATGTTTGGCTCGTCAGATATCGAATTCACTACCGATCGATCACAAGTGCAAGGCTTTTCCTCACATAGCTTCCTTGGACGACTTTTCAAATAAAATTAACGATGGAAATAAATATCCGAAAACTAGAACCAATCAAGAAACAAATTCGAATAAAAAATATCAGAATTATTTTCGAATACACACAACACGCAATATTAATTGGAATATAAATATATTCTAATACTTAAACAAATCTTTCTTCTGCCCTTTATGATTTCTTCCTTTTTGTGTATAGTTTTCTCTGTTACATACAGAGATTATAGTGTTAAGAACTGGTATAATTTCTTACTCCTTCCTTTCTAGAACACTCAAACCGGAAAAAGTAACAGATTATTTTGATGTTTATTATTTGCTAATTAAATTGACAGCGTGAACCGCCTCCATGGAGAGAGGGGAGGGAGTGAGAGCAGGGCTCGGCATGCCACAAAAGCTGCCACGAGCTTTCGCACTAATCGCTCAATTAACGATAAAGGAAGCGAGTTAATGGCCGAGATGGTATTGTTATTGTGTGTGGATTGTGTTTCTATAAATCGAACGCGGGTATTATTTTGGGATGCCACATTCCGAGCGTCTTCTGACCTATTATTCTTCGCTCTCAGCCGCCTGCGTTACCTGAAGGTCAGTGGGTATGAACGCTCTTAGGAATCGCCCTGTATGCGGTGCAGGCTTCGGAGGCAAAGAGTTTAGAGTATATGTGCAAAATACAGAATGAAAAAAAGCTCCGTATCCATCAAATTTTAAAAAAAATTAACTATGGAAAATATTATAAAAAATAATTTTTCTTTCACAAAATGTCTACAGAATTTGAAGTTTCAAATAGTTCATTTTTTTTATGATAAGCAGAGATTGCAATAATTTAGTGGAGAGACATCGTTCTCGTGATAGGTAGCTTGTGAGTTCAATACCTGATCCAGATGAAAATCCTTGTATAAAGAGAATATATGGACGTCTGGAATTTCATAAAATCCGGTATCCCTTCACTGGTGTAGTGCTACATGAAAAAGAGGGTACTTGCTCAGTTGTCGACATCGTCGTTAGATCTTCGAAAATGTGAGATGGCTGCGTGTATTTCGCAGATTCATTGGAAGGAAATAAGTAGTTGGAAACACATCACAATAGCCTATGTATGTCCATGGTAAATTTCTTGTGGTAGTCTGAGGAGGAAATGCATCGCTTATGTGATCGAAGTGTTATGAGTTCGATATCAGATACAAGAGAAGATATTCATGCTGAGGGAGTTCTGCTTAATGTTGTCACGCAAAGATATGCCAAGTGTTCTTTTGGGTGCAGGATTCTCCTCTGGTGTTGTGAGGTGAAGAAATGAAATTGCCAGCTCATGAGTTAATAGGATCAGTCTATCGAAATGTAATATAGTGAAACGGTTAATCGAGCCTAGTGGTATGGATCGGCAAAAAATAGATAGTTAAAAATATAACACAATATATTAATTTTTAAAGAATATAATTATTTACATAAACAGATGTCTGGGTTAAAGTGGGAGAAAATCTATGAGTTCTGACCCCCCCCCCCCCGCATCACAAAAAATTGATCGAGAAATTAAATAATTAAAAGTTGATGGAAATCAAAATTCCTTTCAAGTTTAGTTTCCCATGAGAATAACTATTTATTGAAAATATAAGATTGAGGTAGAATGAATTTATTTCATTTATTAATAAACTCCGAATCATTAATTTAATATAAAAAATTCAAATCTATTTAAAAAAGTTTTAATGCATTATTTACTAAAGCGAAACAAACCTAAGTATCTTAGATGCAAGAGGTATATTGTGTGTATTTGTCAAATTCGAATCTTATTACCAATACAACGCAATTATAAATCCTAAATTTTTACTAGAGCGAAATTTTTCTTGTAGCGAAATTTTCCATCGGAAAACAAAACAAAAGTTGAATTATTTTTCAATTTTTTACTATAAGACAACGAAACAATTTAAAATGTTATTGAAATTTTAGATCTAAAACAAATTTGCCAGTTTCTGATGAATTTGTGTACAAATTTTGGTGACTGGATCAGTCCCTGCATAGGTTCTTCTGTTGCTCAAGCAATTACTTCTTCAAACTCTAGTAAAATGTTTCCCAATTTTCAAGAGAACTTTACATTTTTTAAACCGAAAATATGTTCTGGATTAAGGAAAAAAATGGAAAAACTACATTAATATTGAAATATTCCGTAATTGTCTTTGAGAATAAAAACAATAAATGTGATATCTTCATTTTTTCTTTACCTTCAGTGGTTAAGCATAGATTAGTTATAAAATGAAAAATAAATAAACGCACCATCTTTCTTGAAGCGATCAGAGTTCCAGAGTACTGTAAGTGTTTTCAAATTAAAATTATAATTATGGTGTAAATAAATTACAAACACGGTGATCAAAATGTTGAATAACCTACATTTTACATTACGCAGACTGAGGCTGCGGTGGCCCGGTTAATTAGTACCTTCGCTCTCATTGTCTTCGCGGAAGGTAGTGAGTTCGAATCCCGATCTTACGATCGTCGTATTCGCTAATTGTGCCAGGGGCACGTTAAATATGTATTACATGTGAAATTATAGCTCTAGGGGTGGTGGTAGGCCAATTCTGGGAGTTTAATTAATCTAGTAGAAAAATCGATTTGTTCAACGAATATAACCGCATCAGTTTCTTTTAATTAATGTATTTCCACCTGTTTTTTTTTCTGCTGCTCAACACAATTAAATTAACATTTAGGCTCCGCAGGCGAACGGCCTACTCGCGAAGCGAGTGTAAGGCCTGTAGCGTTCGCTGCGTAAAAACCCAACACGGGGAGGCACCGAATCTTCCGTCGGGCAAGGAAAACACACAACCGTTCCAGCAGCCGAGTACCTTACCAGACGTGTAGTCGCTCCGCTCAGCCGATGGCTAGTCTCTTGAAGACAGTCGGTTCAATACCGGAACAAACCAGACGAACCGCCCATCAACCCAACGTGTATGCAACACTTCCCGTTTATTAAGTCAAAAATAAATTAACATTTGTAAATTTATAAGATTAAATGATTAGTTCAACTCTAATTTCCTTTCGACACCTTTAGGATCCCCATGGTTAGTAACAGGACGCCGCTCTTTAAAGTGAAGGGTCTCGGGCTAGAATCCAGATACTATAGACCAAAGAAAGATGTTGCATTTCTACCATCTGCTTGCATGCCTGTCAGAATGAGTGCTTTTGCTACCACGCAGCGAACAGCCTAAGTGCCTAAGAGATTTTAATACCCACCTTGTATTTCCTCCCGGGATTACTTTTTATAGATAGTGGGCCATATTCCCGTGTTGCAAAGAAGAAAACCCAGAAAATTCCCAAGCACCCGACTCGACAGACGTGCAAACTTAGGGAAGAAGCGAAACATCCATTTCTTGTTGTTCAACAGTGGCTGGGATCGATCCCAGGATTTTATTCTTCGAAAAAGTGTCCTACGACTAGTCCCTGATGGGCCAAGGGAGGGTGTGCTTGGGAATTTTCCAAGTATCCTCCCCTTATATATGTGAATATGGCTATCCGTGAATCGACTATCTATAAAATGTCCTCATGGAAGGCAGTTAAGTTTGTCATTAAAATGCCTTTTAACAACAGTTAAGCAGCCCATAATACAGTATCAAAACTTTCATTACATACTAGGGCAGGTGTAACTGATATTTGAAAGTTTTACCAGTGTAGGTTCTCTTTCTTGTTTTTGTGTCAAGAGCAAGGTATCGAACCTACTACCTACCACTCCTAATGCTTCTTTTAGTTTGCTGATTTTGTTCCTACGGTACGTACAAATTAAGGATAGAATGATTAGTTAGCGGCCTATTTAGCATAAGATAACAATTTTAAAAGCACTAAATTTATTACCAACTACGAATGAAATAAATACATCAAATTTGCTTATATTTGATCTGAAAAAGAAAAGATTTTTTTCCCGAATGGGTTAACGGACTCCTTAGTAGCTTTATTATAGAGTACTAAGTAGCTTTATTTTTAACCTAAGTAGCTTTATTTTTAACCAAATACACCGTCGTCTCTAGTGAGAAGATGGTTAGATTGTTAGCACATGGATGTTGAACTCATCTTAAGATTTGTTTATAAACATCAAGAGTGTTTGAGTTTCAGTGTAAACTTTTGAGACTCACACTCAACGTCAGGTGTAAAGGGGGTATTCTCACTCGCGTGCGGGTACGGGTCCAGTTATTGTTCCGGCATAAACATCCTTCATCATCTCCCTCCAGATTGCTCTTTTCCCGTTTTTTTCCCCCTCTTCCAGTTCATCTATTAGCATTCTTGGCAGCAGAGGGGGGAGGGGTGATCCTGGCGCCACATCGTCTGCTCGCCATCTGCCTCTTTACGAACAATGATCCCCGACATAAGCAGGAATAAAAAAAGGGTTTTCAAAAATTAGGTTGTGGTAAATCTTCGTGGTTGTGCGCTGATCAAAATGGAACACGCTCGATTAAAACTTAATCCAGAATAGGGGTTGTGAGTATATATTGCATCACAAATGTTCCCGATTACATTTTTTTTTTAATTATAGATAACATTTTTTTATCATAAACTTTAAATGTATTCATTTTAATTTGCTAACTTTCGATTTAAAAATTAGAAATGACCTTTTCACTTTCTCAACTCCAAATAAAATGCATAATTGAAACCTGATAGAAGCTTTATTTTCGCAGCCAGAAAAATAACGAATTTGATACCAGTCCTTGTAACGCGATTTTATAACTTATGCTATAAGATCATAAGATCTAATGTCCATCCATTGGAGAGATGCGCACATTTATAGAAGAGTTTTCCAGCTCAGGCGTCGACCACGTCACTCAGTCTTGATTAAGAATTATGAGGTCAGTGGCGTTACAATTTTTTGGTTAGGAGATTTGATTTCTTGGTATCTCGCTTTTAGCTGGGATTTCAACATCTCGGTGTCTTATTTTCAGGGTTTATCTCGAAATATAATTTATATACATATAAACCTGTGGGTGTCATGACGTCAATCTTCATGTGCACATACAGTAACTGCAGAACAACCACACAATAAGAATATTTCTACTTTTTGTATAATTTCTGCTATAAAAAAGTAGAATACTACTAGAAATGGGATATATGTCAAATTGTACTTCAAATCCAAAAATAACCCTTTTAAAATTTTGTTGAAAACTACAAATATTTCAACTTTTATTTTTACATAAGTGTTTTATTTTGTTTTACAGGTATTTTTAACTCACGAGATAGTTCATTTGGAGCTTATATTTAAAGTGGTTACCATACGAATAAGCATACAAGCCTAAGATGGAATCGAACTGATGAACTGTTGCAGTGAAAGAGCCATATGATTTACTGTTTATCTACCATTTTATGCGTACACTCATAGACAGGCAGGTACGTTTATTTTCTATATTTTTATAAATTTCGCAAATTATATTACCTTAGTTAATGTCATTGGGGCTTTATTTTTTATTTTTTTTCACTTTTTAGATTGTACCGTAAGAAGGGAAATTATATTGCATTCAATTTCTCAGGTACTATCCACTAAGATTGATATTCAATACGTATATAGAAACATTTGTACTATAACAGATCAGTTTGATTTCTTATCTTGCTCTGTTTACAAACAGAAGAAAAAAAAAACAAATTTTTTAGGTTGTCGCATTGTCTTTAAATAAAATTAGGAAACTAAAAATGCTTCTCTCTAAAATAATGCTTCTCTCGAAAATATATTTTTCAATGAAACCAGTGAATATTCCAAATAACTCTCCCCCCCCTCCGTTGATCAGAGAAGGGGAAAGTTAATTGCGTAGTCAAGAAAAGTGCTTAAAAAACACCCCCTGCGCCTCAGGATGGAGAGCCGCATCATTTGGCGACGTTATTGGGTCGGAATGGCGCCATTCCACCTGAGCATCAGGAAGAGTTACCTGAGGATCGGGGGTGTCGTCTGCCCCGGGGGTTGAAGGGAATGTATTACGCGAGTATTAGTCACAGACAGTTACGGTCGTGTCGGAAGCATGTGTCGGCGATCCCAGCCCGGAGGACGCCCGATTAATTCATTTGTTTCTGACAAACTGCTTCAAAGCATCATGGGTAGGAAACTCGGAGGAGACTCGGCCTTCCTCGAATTTCAAAGTGATTCAGTATCTGGTGTGAAGCTGAAAGATACAGTGAAATGTTTAAATAATTAAAATTTTATTTAATAATATTGCTTTCTTATTGTGAAACCGGCTGCCAGTTAGTACGAAAAAAATGCTACATAAAGCCAACAAGTTCATCATTTTGAACCACGAACAAGTGGCGAGGTCTATACCTGAGCTGGCACTGTCTTCTACACACCATTCTATATTAATGGGAAACATTAGGGACTTTGACATTTTTAATATGCAAAGTTGCCTTTCATCATGACAGGTTGCACAATTGCAGAATCCACGACCTCCTGGTCAAGAGAACGTGAGGTTCTTCCCTTCTGACTATATAAAATTATCACTACCTTTATAGGTTAGGTTATGATGGACATTTTTGGAGCTCTTTGTCAATATGCTTATAGCTCATATTGAAGAGGATAATTGGAGATGATTTTTTTTAATAAATAAACACACATGCCATAGGACAAAAACGGGAGAGAAGGAAAGAGAAAGTACATCCATCCTCGAACCAGGATTCGAACCCAGAACCTCCCTATCCATATTCAGTAACGCTGACCACTAGACAGGGTAGGCATATATGCTACTTTTATACTTAATATAGAAATTACATGCATTCTTTTTGTTTCCGGGTGCTAGCTTTTTCCCGCCGAAGCCACTAAATAGCCAACCACTTCGTAATTTTGATTTATCCTGAGAGGACCAAGTAGACACCTCAAGTGGCACCTTTCACTATATATTCCTTTTGTTTCCTGATTGCTAGTTTCTGCCCGTGGAAGCCACTAAATAGATAACTGTCATTTTGAATTCCCCCCTCAGATAGAGGTAGACACCTAAAGTGTATGCCATCCTTCATTATATTTTTCTACATCACATCAACTGAAAGACATAAAATTATATGAATAATTAGCGAGCATGCTTCCTCGGAGAAGCATGGTTTTTTGAGTCAAGTATCAAATTCACTACTTTCTGGAAATTCCATATTTCAAGTTGGATTTTAAGTTATTGTTGATAGCTAATAGTGGAAGTTCATTGTATATCAGAACAGATTGTTTAAACTATCAAGTTGTTTCTAGATTGCCACTTCAAGGTTGCAACACACAACTAATCACCTCCTTATTTTTATACAGTGAAATGCTGAGGTCGACATCTGAACTGGCCTCAATCTCTTTGAACTTCTATCCCAGCTTGGGAATTTTATGTCTGGCAAAAACTTAACATGCCTTTCTCAGCATTTTAGTCTTCGATTGGGTTAGGTATCGAACTCACTGACTTCCTGCACTAAAATTTTGGGATAGATCTTTCAAAATTTTACAGGTAAAAAAATTTTATTTACAGATAAAAAATTTACTGACCTTACAGATAAAAAATTTTAATTCATCTAAAAAATTAAAAGTATATTAAAGGAATAATTAAAAGAGTTATATTACAAGTATTAAAAAGTTCTTAGAGTAATTTATTTCAAACAAAGATAGGTTGATTTGATGTTATATAATTGTATTAGTCATGTACAATCTAATACTCAGCAGCATTCACGTTTTGTCTTATATGACAAAAAAGCTTATTTTATGGAAACACAAATACACATGTTCTATACAGAAAAAGTCTCAATGAAATCTTAAATGCAAAAAGGATTTTAGTGTATTTTTAAAAATAATTTTGAATAAACAAGCAAATAAAAACAATTAATTCAAAAGCTTTGTTGATATCACCAGTGAAGATTTTAATGCAAGCTATTTTGAACTTTTAATAAATAATAAAAATTGCATTAACCCTTCTATGCATGATTTTTTCTTTATTGGTGAAATTAATCAAGTTGATATAATTCATGTTCAAAATGGAAGGAAAAATGGTTAAAAAAATCTTAGTATATATTTATAGTATAAATTTAGCAAAAAACGATATGCTAAAAATTTCCATCATCATCCAAAGTTAGATCATTAGCTTAGTACTCAATAGAAATAAAAGAGGAAAATAACAGAAACACGTGTTACAAACCTTTCTTCCACTCATTTTCAATTGTTTAGCAATAGAAACTCTAATATAATAAAACAAAATTATAAACGAAATCATACGTTTATTGCAACTACAACAAACAGCGGAACGAGACAACTTTAAGCACTGATAATGACACTTGTTTATTTTTGACAGCTATGTTTCTTTTTATGCAATGGACATTAAAAAGGTATCCAAACACGATCCACTTAAAGTGAATTTGTTCTTTCATATAATTTTTGGGCATTATAGATTATGATGGAAATTTCCACCACTATGCAAAGAAGGGTTAAGATCCTTATGATCAAGTTTGTGAGCTATATTTTAAATTATTGTTCACGGTATATATAATCAAATTTGCTTGCTAGAAACGAAAATGCTGATTATTTTCCGGAATTCCTCCCACGTGATACAAGAATGCAGCATACGAATGACCATGTATGAGATATATTCGAACTTATATCAATAATACTTTAAGGTGACAGTTCAAGGATTGGGGGTCAAGTATGCCCTTCATATGCTTGGTCCCTTCCTCTAAATGACAAAAAAAAAAAAAAAAAAAAAATCCTACCCGGTTGTTTTCACCTAACTGGTAGACCCCATCATAGGGGTAGTTGCAGAGAAGCAAGCTATTGCAACAACTTTTACGCCATGAACTTAAAACAAAATAAATAAAAATAATTTATAAATGTATTCATTGTTTCTGAAATAATCTGTAGTTTCCCTTCCTCCCCCACACTCATTCAAAATATGGGATGTCAAAAACAATCTCATTTATATTCATAGGCATTTCTAAGCAAAAAAGCAGACGACAGTCAAAGAAACCGATCGATTCGCATTGTTGTGTTTGAAAAACCAATGCATATTTAAAGCCCTTTCCAAATATAAATGCGAAATGAAACTAATGATTTTGTATTAGAGCTATGTCATATTTACCGCTTAGTTTTCTTCCCCATAGAGGTCACTATACGGTGATGGGTGTGGCTATAAGCTAAATTTTAAATTTTGACACCCGTCCTAGCTACTGACGAATGAAACTCAATTCACTTGAGGTCACATTTCTCCACTTGTTACTTCTTCCTATTATATTAGTTTGGGGAAAAAGAAATCCATTATTTTTACGTGAACTTTATGCAACTTCTTTTGGATTCACTTTGTAAAAAGGTTTAAAACAGCTTTCATGTAGATTTTTAGGTCTTGCGCGTTACGACGGCTGACATGCGGTTAACTTCGATCATTTTTGATATTTTATAGACATTTTCGACGATGCTGTATCCACAGGCGAGGTGCATCTCTAACATCAAAAATACCCGAACGGAATCGACGAGACAAAAATTGTACGTAACTGGTTGTTACAGTCTTATATAGGACGATAAACACCTTTCACAATTTTAGCCACCCGGCTATCTTTTTCGCCGTTACAAGAGAAAAACGAAAATGTATCGAATTTTCTGTTGGTTGTCTTCCATTTTTATAACCTTGTACTCGTAACTGAATGAATCAAACAAAAAACCGCAAGTGGATATTTTAGTGTCCAATGTCACCTTTCCAACGAGCATAAATCTGAAATTGTTTGATAGATACCTCACGAGATAAATCTTACATATTAATATATGTTTGAAATCGAAGGGTAAAACCACGTTCCTCTCAGTGATATGTCACGTGTTCTATTATATATCATTTGCTAAATAACGACGATCACTACAGACGTCTACCGAAAAAATAATGGATTACTTTTTCCCCAACCTAATATTTATTTCGTGGTTTTAATTTTTATACAATTTTAATATAAAGTCGTTTACCAAATACTTTATATATTTCATGTTTTAAATTTGAAATTATGTCCTTACGTTTGAAACATAAGAAACTCTCTTTGCCATTGAATTTTAAAATTTTTTGCACAAAACTAAAACGAAGCAAATTTTTTTAATGCTTAAGGTTTGTAAACATTGACATGGTGTGGAATGATTATCTCTTAAAGGTTATTTTTGCTCTCTCCCGAGACCCGGGACCAACTGTTTAAAGTAGATTCGGAACCACTCAAAACATGTTAGCCTCAAGTGAGAATCCACAAACGATGATAAATCTTACAGATTAATATATGTTCGAAATGAAGGGTAAAACCACATTTGTCTCAGTGATAAGTCACGCGTACCATCCTATGACATTTGCTAAATAACGAAACAAGGATGTCGGCTTTTGTTTATTTGATGGACATCTGTCCAAGTGGGTACTCGGGAATTTTCTAAGTTTCCTCAATTACGAATAAAATATGATCCACTATCTATGTGAAAAGGGCAAAGAAAAACATTATACCATGAATTTAAAAAAAAATTATGATATTATTCATCTATTAAGCTATGCACAGGTACAAAGTATGTTACCAAGTACACCTTTGATTCATTATTAGAATTAAAGGTAGGATCATGTCATTCAAAATTAAAGAACTCTGGCTTAATCCCAATCACTGATAAACAATAAAAGATGGATGTTAGATTTCTGCATATAAGTGTGTGCTTGAGAGTTTTCCAAGTTTCATGCTTTGTGTTAGATAAAAAAAACTCTCCCGTACTCAGTAAAAGTATTTTAAAAGCAGCTTTTAATTGTTAGACTACCGACTATGTGGGATCAATATAGAATCTATATTGCCAAATGTTCAGAGTTCTAGTTTGCAGTTCAACTACTCGTAAAATCGACTCCCGTCTTGTACATATTGGAGGATATTTTTACGGTTTGGAATATTAATTTAAGCACCTATGATGTTTTCCTAACAATAACTATAGATCAATAAGACGGATGGGAAAGGCCTTTCATCTTGTCCATCTACAGTTACTGTAAGGGAAACAAAATATTCGAATTTAAAATTTTCTTAGAAAATTTAAGATTTAATAAATGCGAGCATCCCACTTTTAAATTTTGTTCTAATTTCGAGCACGAAATAAATGCATTGTGTTTGGAAATATAAATAGTCTCTAAAGATCCAGTGTTTATGATTATCAGAGAATAAACAAAACAAATTCCCATAACTTTCAATGTAACCATAACCTTCACTGTAATACATAATAATATGTTAGAATTACCTTAAACTCTCTCTGTCATTTCTCTTAAATTTCATGCTATTAGAAAAAAAAAGTCGATTTTATGAAAATTATGGATGCCTTGTGTTAACAGGATTTTATGACTTTTTTATCGCTTTTATGCAAACATTTTTAGATTTATATATATTCCACATTTTTTAAGATACAATACAGATTATTTTTACAAGATTATACTATATCTGTGAGGGGGTAATTTAACTTGTGAATATTTTATTCTCAAATGTTCACCTGACAAAATTAATATAGATTCATTTTTTTAGTTTTCTGGATGAGACAATATTTTTTATTGCGAAATATTTTTATTATAAACATAATCTTATATACATGTTTGAATAAAATCGTTTCTGACAAAATAGTCTATCAGAAAAGAGATACTCGTTTATTTTATAAGGACTGGGTTTCACTGAGTTTCAATACTTTGTTTTCTGATATAGTATCGGTAGTATAACACAATATACACACAGGTGCAAACAACTTTTTAACCAAACGTTCGGAATATTAGTTACTCACCTTTTAAACTGAAAATTTTATAAACTTTCTCAAACATTTCCTGCAAAATAATGCATTGTGTGTATGGAACAAAGTGATTTGTTTATTTTTATAGTATTTTTCTTTAAAAGTTTATTTTAACAAAATTTATATAGTTGTATTAATTATGATTTTCCATTTTTTATTCATAGGAAATCTGAAAAAGAGCTAAATAATGATTTCCATTTTTATTGTAGCCTTTAATAAGTGATGTAATTAATTTGATTTAGGAGACTATATACAGTAAAAATCTGCAAAAATTAAGTCCATAGAGACTATAATATTAATAAAAAATACAACGATATTCTTTTAGCCCAGCAAACTATTTTTTATTCAAAATCTTCACGAGGTTTCAGTTTATTTAGTAAGCTTAACCAGTGTTGATCGAGAAAATCAAATTATTTAACGCATCAACATCTGCAGGATCAACAGATGGGTCGGTTCTGTATTTGTTCTCCCCCATCTCCTCACCTATCGTATTACAGCCCACAAGAGTGATGCCACTTTTCACCAACAAAAGATGTAAGAGTTCATAATAAATGCAAGAGCTCTTCCTTTGCTGTAAGCGAGCGTTATCAAGTGTCGAAACGCATATCCTAAAAGTGGATTATCGATATATCGCTCCACACACTCATCAGGATGAGGGGATGTCGGAGCAGATTCGACGGCTCCACGTCGTCTGCGGACCGATCCGGGAGCCCACTCCCCTACTTTTCCCATTCTCTTTCTCTCCATAAAATTCGCAGATGGGCTGAATCCCAAGCATCTGCATCATCCCCTTACTCATAACCGCTAGGTACTGAATATGCAACCTCCTCATCGACACTTCATATCTTGGCGACAAAGAATAATTTCATCGCCACAAACGCTTGTAAATGTGGACTCACCACATGAAATGCATTACTGGAAATACATGGTGTTAAAGCAAAGCAAAAGTTCGCCAATTTTTATAAATATAAAATAATAAAATATAAAATTTCTGACACATTTTGATGCTAAATAAGTCATATAATAGATTTTGTTTAGTAAGACATAAAATACTCGCATATATTTTTGGTAAATAATTAAAAGATTGTATTAATAATAAATGCATTAGTAATGCTAAATGGATTAACTATTTTTGCATATGCTTATAATTGTTTACTTCTGCGAACATAAAAAAGCTAAATATATTCAACCACCTTACTCATTTTGAATTAAGATCCAGGGGGACGAGGTCAATTTTTGCACTGATGTACTTTTCTTATAATTTTTACTTTTCAGTGCCAGGCCGAATAGTTACGGCTTTTATGTATTTCAGATTATCATTTTGCAAAAACATTAATCGCTGGTCTTATGTTCAATTGTTTGTGGATTTGATACCCTTAATGCGGGGAATGTTCTAAGTTATTTCAATTTAATTTTAAACTGTATGCTCTAGTGGAATGAGCTTTTTTGTGCAAAGCGAGCTGAGAGTCAAATGATAATCGTTTTGATCTTTGGTTCAACTGTTCATGGGTTCGAATCCCACCTTGGGCATGTAAGTTTATCGTGATTCAGAATCCACTTCAAACTGTAGGTCCCATTAACGAGCTCTCGTATTCAAAAAAGGATTGCTGAGCGACTAGAGAACCAAAACCAAGAAAAAACCTAAACAAACCAAAATATCCTTTCAGCAGAAGGATATTAGACCTCGCAACAGTTTAAAGAGCATAAATCCTTCTGGTATAACGACCTTTAATTAAATTAGGCATCGAACTTACAACACTCTAATTGCAAGAATTACGCCTTTCATCATCAAATTACCACGGATCCAAACGGAGTTGTTCATTAAATATGTAAAATTGAACTTGCTTTTCAGCGATATTAAAGACAAAGTCATAAATGCTACCAGATCCTTTCTTCATACCAGTTTTCAAAATAAAAATAAGTTTCTTTGTTCTAGAAACGCCCTGTTTTTGAAATCCGATCCTAACTATACGATTTCCCAACAAGTAACGACATGATGAGACATTGTATAGTTACGATCACATGACAGATGGCATTGTGTGGGTATCATAATCTCTGAAGAAACTGTCCAGAAGTTTCAACTACTGCTGTTCTTATGAATATTTTATGTCATCTGACATTTTTTTCTGCTGCCGAGATACCACTGGTAAGGGATAGTGAACTTATATAATAATTTTTAATTTGCAAAAATTAAATGATAGTCTAAAATGAACAGTAAAGCAGTTTTAGAGATAATTTTTGTTAAATTATTTTGAGTATACAAAAATTCTTTTAAATATGTTTATTTACATTTATTTATTTTATATATATTTTTTTTAACATGGCACATAATAATAATTTTTCTAAAAGTCCTCCCCATACGTTTCAGTTGCATTGCTGTACCGCCTACTTTTGCCGATGCCTACTTTTGCCGACATGCTCGACACCTGAGTTGGCTTCTTCCGTTTGTGGCCTATGAAGCTAGACAAATGATGACAGACTTCCATCTTTTATTTATTTTAATTTTAAGAAATCAAAAATATTGCATACCCCCCCCCCCCCCAAAAAAAAATAAATACATAGAAAGAGCAACCATCATAACAATCTACGAAACACATCTACATTTCCTTTAATATTCATTTCTTTTTGGAAATCTCGACTTTTTCGGAAACTAAAAAAATAATTTTTTTCTAAGTAATGCCCTCTATATGTGAATTCGATATTACATTTTACACGCCACTCCAAAAGATGCACTATAGATGCCAAAATGTGATTGCTAATTCTGGCATAGAACCTTCGATCTTTTGTCACATGAATAAGGCTTTTCCTTAATGCTGACAAAAGATAGGAAGAAAGAACATTAATTATATCATTCGTTTTTCTTATACTTTCGATTGCTAAATGGATCCAACTGCTTCGTTTTCACGAGCCACGATTATTTTGTATAATAAGAATTTATCAATTTATTGAGCAGAAATAAAAAACAATTTAAGTAATTTACAATTTATAATTTTTTCAGGGAAAAACTCATGAATCTAGCAAACTTTAACCACCGTGATATACCTCTGAACAATTAATCAATTGAATTGATGTGAAAATAATTTAAATAAGTTACAATTCAAAAATAAATTGAAGAATTTATTGATCTGAAATAAGAAGTATTTAAGAACATTCTAAATTTATATTTATGAATAAAATCCTTACAATTTTCTTTTTATATTATTTGAATGGAAAGCTCGTGTGAATGTATAAATCATAATCTCATTCATAATCTACAAACCAATCAATCAATCAATTAATTGAACTTAAGTAAAAATAGTTTTAGAAAGTTAATTTTCAAAAAGTTAATGAACAATTTATTCATTTAAATAAAAATAAAGTATTTTTAAATTTTATATTTGTGTGTTATTATATATTATTATATACATAATAATATTAAAATTATTATTATGTTTATATTTGATGAAATTATTTCTATGTTTTCATTTGGTATCAAAAATGATAAATGAAGAGAAACTTATCAATTGATCCTCTTTTCATTGATAACTATTGATCAATTAATCAATTGAACTAAATTTAAAATAAATAAATATAATAAAAATTTTAGAAAAACATGTTAAAAAATTTACTAAATTTTAATAAAAATAACTTAAGTAATTTATAAATTTATTTTTATTTTTGTTATTTATAAAAATACATGACTGAGATATAAAATAAAAATTTGACCTCTATACAAGTTCTTGCATATTTTCACACTTAAATGTTCTGCCTATTTTAATAATAAATCTAACAGAGCACGCGCTGCTTTTTAAAATAAAATACTAGGTGGACAACACTTAAGGAAACCAGTATATCTCTTCTTTTTGCGAATTATTTTCGCATCTGTTTAATAGCGATGGCAAGAAAAAGTAATCGCCAACAAGTAAAAGAATAAGGGCAATGTGGCGTCCATTGCATCGCCATCTGACCATTCAACGTCCGAACAATTTGGGTGCAAAAATAGTCTCCGGAGCGAAACAATGCGCCAAAAGTGTTGGAATGGTCGTCTCCCTAGTTCTCACTCTCGGTATCATCACGATTTGAACCTAGTTGCCATTCCTGTGTTTCAAATTATGGTGAAAATCGTCTGTAATATGATCACGAATTTGTAATTAGCAGCGCCGTTTTGGTGATTTCGGCGACAAATTGCTCCGTTGCTTTTCTTCGCCGTTTCCATAAACGTCCCATTGTTTGCGAAGGGGTGCCTCAGAAAAAGAATACCTTTTTTGGAATATTATTAAAAGACTTTTGTGCATACTTCCTGTTTTATAATTTTTTTTTGTTTGGAAAAATGTTAATTTGAAAATGAATTTGGAACCAACCTATTTTTTTAATGGATTATTATCCATCATTTTTGCATATCCGTAATCCATTATTCTATTTTTTCT
>JAPDSC010066377.1:0-28390 GCA_026290005.1 Latrodectus geometricus | reverse complement strand
TTACATAGACAGTTTTGATTGCTATTAAATATAAATCATGGGATTATTATTTTGATTGTTGTGCATGGTGAAATGTTATACTTTTTGAGAAAGATGTGTATTTATTAAAAAAACATTGAATCATCTACAATTTTTAAAACATTTTCAACTTTTGATACTTAAAATTGTTGTATTGTCATATTCACATTTTTAGCTTTAAGTATATTTTGGCAAGTCTAATTAATTGCTCTTGGTATATGTAAAGATAGAATATGCAAATTGATTTTTAATATTTATTTATTTTGCCATAACAGGTATGAAATTCCAAATAATTTGATTTTTATAATGACATTTTTTAAGAATTGTGTATGCAATAAGTAAAATATATGTCTTAGTAGTTTATTTTATTGCATATTATTGGTGAATTAAGCTAATGTTTATGTGTAGTACAATAAAGTGAGATTAATTCAAATGACACAAAACAATCTCTTTATTAGGTTTTTAATGAATAAAATCTTAAAAATTGATTAAGTCATGCAGTAATTATGTAATCAATAATGCAGTTATAATATCACCAACTAGATAATATTTGAAGTTTATTTTTAACTTTTATAACAGATTAATTGTAGTCTTTTATCCATGACACCTAAACTTTGATTGTACCATTAATTTTAACATGAAATACACCCTTAAGGTCTTTAGATGAACAATTTTATTACTGATTGATTAAGGTTATAAATTTTCTACTTTATGTCAAGCAATTGAGTGGTTCCTTCAACTATAAAAGTGTGTTGTGGAGAAACTATTCATGTAACCAATTTTACTATATGTTTAGAATCATCTTAAAATTTGATCAATGTCTCAAAGCCTAGTATTGGAGCATTTAATTTTAAGTTAAAATACTATTTGTCCATAAACACAATAGCTGCCATTGTATTACTTGAAGTATAAATTCCAGTTCATTATTTTACATTGCATATCAAACAAAATTCCTAATAACCATGCTTAATAACTGATATTAGCATATTTCAAATGTATTGTCCTTCATAATACATCTTTTTATTAAACACACACACACAACAAAATTTTTGATCATTGATTCAATTATAACAATAAATTCATTCTAAAATTCTTTTGTGTGATTAAATTAATGTTTTCAAAATAATTTCTTCCTTTTTTAAAAAAATTTGAAAGTATCAACTTTTTTCTCATCTCTCTTTGTTGATAATTTCATTCATTTAAAACATTTTGTACCATTAAATATTTTTGTAGAATATTTGTGACTACAAAGTGGACATACTTAATATTGTGGAACCTTCTCATTGTTTTCTGTTTGATGATAATTGTTTAAAAGAGAAACAATGATCGTGTGTTGTTAAGAAAGGAAACCTTTCAAACACATTAAGTTATTATCCTGCAAAAAGCAGATATTCTTTCTTATTCAACAGCAGTTGAATTTAAATTTAAGTTATGGTATTTTTACATTTGAAGAGAGCATTTTTTCTACTAGGACATAAATTTTTTTTCTTCAATAAAGGCTTGTTTTATGTTCACTTAAATATAGCAGCAAGTCTTTTTAATGCTAAACTTTGCTTGCAACATTTGAAACAAAAATTTAATTTATAGAATATTATCAATATTTTACCAGGTTCTGCTATTTTTATTACTTTTGAAAATTTAATGCAAATCATTTACATCAGTAATTTTCAGTTTGCATTGTCCTAAGTTACATTGAGGAAGTAAAAGTTGTGACTTCAAATAGATTTAAAAAGTTAAAATTTTTATTTTTTAATGTCAACAAGTATTGCATTAACTTGATGTATAAATGTACAAATTCTGATTAAAAACTGGAACCTATATTGATTATTATTGTGTTCATAGTATTGGAAATTTATTTAATCTGTAAAAGCTGATAATAAATTAATTTCTCATATAATGCAATAAAATTGCATGATATATTTTTCAATTTTTGATTCCATTTTTCACTGAAATTTGGCATACATTGATCTTAGTTGTTTTCATGTTATATGCTTGCTGTTTATATCAATATAAACATGATGTTTTTCAGCCCTATTTTTTACAAGATTGAAATTTGTAATTTTCTTAGTAAATAAATTATTAATCTTTATCTGTGTTGATTATGATATCATTTAAAATGTTTTTGCTGTTTATCAGTTTTATTACGATTGTATTTTTTAAAAAAAATTTTAAACTTTTCTTTGTTTGTCTTAATTGCTTAATAATAAGCCAGTTAAAAAGTATTTTAATCTGTTAAGTCTTAACACATTAAATAAAAAGAAACAATCTTGAAGCTGGAAATGAATTACTTTTTTTGTTTTATATTTCTATTTACTTGCTAGATGCCTATTTCTACATTAGAAGAGTAATCATAATAAATTTTTTATGATGCACATTATGCTTAAGATATTTTATTAACATAAAATATTTTTAAAATTAACTTAAGAAGAAAGATTATTTTAACATTGAAAATTATAATATGAAAAATATTTATTTGTAATGTAATTTTCGATATTTTGTTTTCTCTCTCTTTTTAACTCTTATGTAAAAGTATATTTTAAAATTACTATTTGAAGTTTGTAAAGTGTTAATTTTTCTCTCTTCATAATATTTTGTATTACTATGAAAAGTTTTTTATAAAATAAGGCAAAATAAAAAAAATACGAAATTTTTTTTTAATAATTGGTTGTTTTAAAAATTATTGGGTGTTTTTGTATAAAAAAATTAGTTTATTTTCTAGCAAATGTGAAGGTGTGGTAATGCCACAAGCTGATGATTTTCTTCGAGCAAAGGAGAAAGAATTTTGCCCGAGATGCGAATGTCGTTATGAAAGAAGAAATACTACAACAATTTTTGTATGCATCGTTTGTTCATTATTGTTTTCATATACATTTAATCTTTTATTAAATAAAACTAATAGTAAATTTAAGCTTGAATTATACTTTATAATTATATATAAACAAAGAAATTATATAAATATCAATAAGTAGGAAAGTTAATAGAATTATTTAATACTCTTTATTATGAAAATTGTTTATATTGTAGAAATTCATAATCTTTTATAATTAAAAAATATTCATCAGTTTGAAAATTGAAAAACAATGTTATTTAAATTTTAACTGTAAGAATTTTTTTTTAAGAAAAAAGAGTACTTATTAAGCAATATTAATATCAGTACTGAAATTTTTTGCATGATGTTTAAAAAAAAAATATGAAGTGTTTGAAGAAAAAATTAATTCTCACTTTTTTATGGTATTTTCTACTAGCTTTGCTTTAAAAAACAATGGTTTTGTGTTTAAAATGTTAAACATAATAAGTATCAAAAAATATTTCGCTTGGAAAAATTGTCTCTTTTTTTAAGGCGAAATATTATTCTTTCTGAATTAGAGCTGCTATGAAATTTATTTTCTAGTGCACATTGTTAAAACATTAACTTTTTATTCTTATTTCATTTCATGATTTTATTATTACATATCATTTTCATTCCTTCTATCCAAATATTATCTAATGTAGCTCTGTGAATATTAAATTTCTTAAATTTGATTGTTATTTTTATATGATTTATTTTTATATATGGCTTTGATATTAAGTCCATGAAACCTTTAACAATTGAAATAATTTAAATAAAAAAAATTCTTGATTACTAACCATAGTATTAGTCATGCATATTAGAATTATCACACAAATGCTATTACATAAAATAGCTTAATTATTTGATTTTAAACACTATTTAAAATCTTAAATTTGAAAAATAGCATGGAAATATTTTAATTTCTGTAGGTGGTGGTTATCATAATTATCTGGGTTATATCATTATTGACAGTTTATATGTTATTCTTGATGTGTTTGGATCCATTGTTGAATAAACGAAGAACAGCATATCAGAAGCACACAAATGAAGAAGTTACTATGGTACGAATTACCTTTAATTTTTATTGAATTGTTAAATATATTATTTTTTATTATGTTGCAATTTATTCCTTTTCAATTGTGTCAGGTATAAGATTGGTTTGCAAATCCATGGTATTCTGCATTTTATAATTTTTTTGGAAATTGTTTTCTTTATCTGAGGTAAAATATTTGTCAGAACTATTCAATTTTCATAATTGTTTCTTAGACATTTTAAGTTTTGTTAGTTATATATTAGAAGTATCATTTTGTCAATAATTTAGCTGTTTATTAGAAGTGGATGGTTCTAATTAAAAATCAAAGTGTCGAGAAGCTGCTTAATTTTTTATATTTAAATTCTTTTTTTCAAATCCCAAATTATTTAAATTTTTTAAAAAATTAATAAAATTGTTATGTATTTATTTTTAATTAAAATTTTATGGAGGAAATCAAGTATCTCTAATTTATTTTTACATTTATTTGAAGAAGTTTCTATTTATCTCTTTACTAGGGTTAATATAAAAAAATAGAAAGAAATTATAAATTGCTGTGTCATTCAAAATGAAGAATAAGAATTTTAAATGTATTTTACTATTGTTTAAAATTATTAAAATTTAATTTTATCAGGCTTTTACTTCCTCTATTTATACAGGGTGCCACTTTTTGGTCTAGTGGACAGATTTCAATTTTATAAAAAAATTTTGAAGTTAAAATTTTCATTAAAAAATTATGTTTAAAGAGAAGTTTTTTAATTTATTCTAAAATTTCATATTTAACCAATAATGTAACTGTGATTAAATTTCAGGGTTAAGACAAGTTTTAAAGATGGTTCAAAGAGGTTAAAAAGGATCTTAAGAACTTAATTAAGACAAAACAGACTGCTTAAGAGTTAGGGAAACCATATAGACTGTAGCACTGGGGAGTGATCTGCTTTATCTGAAATTTAACTAATCTACAGTATAGGTTTATTATCCTCATCAACCTTGGTACTACTATGATTAGATTGGTTTCATCACCCATTTAAATCTGGAAATGTGTATTCTCTTCAATTAATAAGCTTTCAAATACATATTTGCTAGTATTAGTAAAGCTGAAAATGAAAAATTTTACATTATTTCATTGTGAAATTTTAATTAAAAACACTGAAATTTGAAATGGATTGAAAGCAATAACATTGTTTTTTACATTGCCATTTGAAATAAATGACATCAAAATGGATACTTGGAAAAAAATGGCGATTTACATAATGATTGGTGTAGAAAATTGAAAGAGGTTGAATTTTCATTTTTTGTGTTGTGTATAATAAGTTAATTCAATATTTACTCATAAATATTTTATTCAATATTTACTCTACTATCCCATGCTCATTAAATATCAAATATACAGCTTAAAAATGATGAAAAAAATTTCCTTGAGGAAAATCTTTTTTATATAATACACGTTGATTTTAATAACATGTATCTGTTTCATAAATTGCTAAATTTGAAAGATATTTTTACATATATGTATATATTTTAAGGAATTAGTTAAATTTAAAGACTGTCTCTTTTAAATGTATTATAAAGCAGTATGGTTACAAATTTGAGTATGTTTTTAAATCTACTTATAAAATAATATAGATTTTTGAAAAAGAAATATTTGTGAACAGATTTATTTCAAAATCTTACCAAAATATTTATCAGAAATTAATAGCATAGTCGATGGAAAACTTATTACTTGATAATAAATATTTTATTTTTTACATTAGATCCAAAGTTTCAAAAATGAAAATATAAGCTTATCAGATTTATTGATTCTAGCTAAATTCTTACCTTCTGTGTTCTTTGAAAAATATAAATAAAAAAATAAGCTGTTTACTTGAAAAGACTAAAAATTATGCAGAGCATGGATATTGTTAAATTATACAGTGGAGATAGCCTTACTGACTTAAATTGATGGTCTCATGTCTTTGAAATTATTTAAAATGATTCTCAAAACTATAAAATTTTAACTATTTTAGGGAAAAGTATTAAGAATTCAGAAATTAAATTAAAATTCTACTTGCAGTTTTTCAAAACTGCATGTAGAATTTTTAATTTAAGACTCAAATAATATTATGGATAATGTTTTTGCTAATGATTGGACAATGTTAAGTATGAAAAATTATGAGAGAGAATGCTGGTATAATCAAGTATTTGCAAAGGTAAAATTTGAGAATAACTTGCACAGCACAGTTAATCAAAAATTATTAAATTTCTCCTTTATAAAAACAAAATTTTACAAGAAATGAAATGAAATAATCTTTCAGATCAAGTAGGTTTTCTAATATTGCATTTTTTTCTAGCATTATGATCTAATGTTAAAATAATTTTGTCATGAAAAAATTATATATTTTTTAAAATGCACTAGTTTATAGTACAAATAAATCATATTGTGTATAAAAACTGCATGAAGCAGTAAATCAATATTTTAATTTGAAATTTTTAGTTTTGACAGTTTTATTAAGTGGCACCTTTGTATACATAATCTTGAATTGTTTTAACACTCAAAATTTTTAACAGATACTGTGAAAAAATTTATTTTTAAATTAATGATTTCTTAAATTTAGTTATCTTAAATATAAAAAAATTTCTTTTTCAGCCGCATTATAGCTCTAAATTTTTGAGTGATTAAATAATAAATAATAATTTTTAATCAAATTAAATTTCTAATTATATTGAATATTGATCATTAATATTGAATATTTGTATTTCCAACTGTGTCTTTCTTAATTCTGATCTTAAACAGTGTTTCTTATTCCTTTTTAAATTATGCAGCTGTAAACAATTTCAGTTATTTTTAACTGACTAAAATATTTTTTAGTGTTTTCATTGATTATTGTATTTATAATTCAAGTTAATGAAATAAATGTTAAATTATAGATTAATGCTTTAAATATATGAATTTGTAATATTTAAGTATTTTGCATTGAAGTATCTAATTTTAAAATCTAAGCAAAGATATTTGTTGGGTGATTTAAAATTTTTTAGCTATATTTTACCTGTATTGAATATTGTTTCAAATTATGAAGAGTTTAAATTATATTTCAAATTATGCTATTAACTGTTTTAAATTATGAAATTTGACAGAATAAATTATTACAAATTAAGAAATTTGTTTTTCTGAATCATGTTCTAGGAATTGCAAATTGTTAATTCTCAAAACTTAAAGGATATTACTACATTCTCTAATGCATGTAGATATAAGACAGTTTTAAAGTGAAAAAGTAAAAAAGCATTAGAGTACTAATTTAAGAGAGAGGTGTAATGTAATTAAGTTTTAAACAGATGTATGAAAGATTGTTTGAAGTAGACATAGTGTAAATGAGTTTTATGGCCACATGATACTAAGCAAATTTTTCACATTTATTTTAGTTTCTTAAATATGTTAAAATAGCACTCTGACCCAGAATTAAATTAAAAAAAAAGATAACTGGAAAATTATTTTATATTCCTATTTTTAATTTGTTAGTAATTATTTTCATTATTCTTTCATTCGTGATTCCAAATTTATGTATTTACTTGATTTTTATTTTTATTTTATTAAAATATTTTTTGAATGTTACAAAAACATTTAAAAAAACATAAAGTTTACAATGTTGATACTTAATTTGTTCTTTTGTGTATAATAATGACTTTTTTTAGAATATACCGATGCCGACTGTTTCTAGACCTCGTGCTAGCACAACAAATGTTTTGAACCGTGTTGGAGAGCAACAAGATAAATGGAAGCGGCAAGTTCAGGAGCAAAGGAGAATTATCTATGACCGTCATACTATGTTAAATTAAAACAATAATTTATTTATAATATGTAAAGTTTATATATATATATTTAAAATCACATTATTCAATCATTTGTACAGTTTTGAAAGTTATTCTGTAAATTTAAAAGAGTATTGCATTTTTTAAAACTGGAGTTGACACATGCTACTCTAAAGTAGCCTTATTCCAAAGTTACATTTATGTTGTTAATGTCCTCTGTTAAATAATTCAGAGTAAAATGAGAATGTTTCTTTGCTTGAAAAAAGTTTTGTTATTGAAATTTTTTACCAACTATACCCAAAAAATTCATTTGCTTTCTGAATTTAATACTTTATTTCATTTTTTTTTTCATATAGAGATATATTATAATTAAGAAACCTTTCTGTGTTGGTTTTAATAACAGCACTTAAAATTGCTTGTTGTTAAATATAAATTTTGGTTTAAATTTGAAAATTATGAATGGTTTAGAGATTTTATCTTGGAATTTTAGCTAAAAGCATCTTAAAATTTTATGCATATCGATTTTTTAAGTATGCTTCTGATAATTACTATCTTTAATGTATTTCTACAAATAAATAGTAAAGTTTTTGCAAATGGACATTTGCTAAATGTATTCAATAAATAACTACTATTCATTTGTAATAGATTGTTTGTGGATCATATTTCAAAACTTTTAATTCCAGATAATATTATCAAAGAACAATTTAATTTTACAAAATTCTTCTAAAAATTATAAAGTGCAACTTTTTATATAGCCTAACAGGTCTATTAGCAAAAGTTGTTTCATTCACTACCAAATAAAATTAATTTAATGTAAGAATAAATTGACCTGCCTTTAAATTATTGAGTTTTATTGCTTAATTATTTTCATGTGGAATCATATTGAGCAAATCAGGAAATTGTCGTAAAACTGGAATAATATGTTTCCTTATTTTTAGATTTATTTTAAAACTGTATCGTTAATTTAAATTTATTTGTTGAAGATTATTATAAATTTAATTCATTTGGTATTATGCATATTGTTTAACAAATTTTGAAGAAGTTCAAAGGAATATTTGTTTTTCAAATAAAATGTTGTTTTTTGATATATTTCTATTTGGTTGATAAAAAAAATTCCAATTTTATAGTTATAAATTGATTGAAATTGACAAATTTTTTTTTTCCATATGTTATATTTGAAGGTAACTTCTGCTAACTATAATGTATAGGATCTAGATGCCAAAAAATTAATCTTCATTATTTTACTTGAATGTAATAATTCAATTCATTGATCATTTAAAACTTTGAATCGTTTTGTAAGTGGCATTCAATTATCTGTAACTATAGAAGTAACCATTGCTTATAGTTCTTGCAAAATAAAAACATTCTTTATAAGCTTTATTCATTTATTTACATATTACAAAAGTCATTTCTTAATTAACAATGGACATCCAACTTTTCAAATTTTTAAAAGAAGCAAGTATAAAATTCAGCAAGTAAATAATATAAGCAAGTATTTATTTATATGGCGATGACTTATGATAATTTATTATGGTTTTTTAAAAATATGTATGTAAGAATGTTTTTAGTTTGTAAAATAAATGAATCTCAATAATTTATTTCAGTAAATAACATTGTGCTTAAGTGAAATTTTTTCGCAGCATTTATTTTTCAGAAGTTACTATCACCAACTGAAATGTGAAAAAAGCATGCTTTTATTCTTACCTTTCATTTAAAAAACAGCGGTTTTAAAACTAGCTCATTATTAATTTTTTAAAATTTGTAATCTAGTCTAGTTATTTTCTATTTTGGTCAGAGTATTTTAAAAAGAGAACTAAGCTAGTCACCTATTAATTGTATGTTGCAATTTGGATGTAAATATTTTTATAATTGATGTTTCAAGTGAAACTACTGAAAATTGAACTTATCTGTTTTTTACAATTGATATTCTGACATACTATTCATATGTTCATTAATTAGTAAAATTCCTACAAGCATATTATGTGTGATTATTTGTTGCTGATGTTAATATATTAAGTTTGGAAATGGATTTTTATTCATTCTTTTACTTTTTGGCTTGATGTTTGAATGGTTGCTTTTTTATTTGTATTCTTAAATTTTGCTTCGGGTTACATTTGTTCTATATATTTTTTATTACATATCTGTGCATAATTAGGCATTATTCATGCTTGTAAAGAATAATTTAACAACAGAATATAATTTTTTTATTCTAATTTTAGTATGCAAATTTATACGTTTAGAGAAGAATGATAATATAAGGCATATTTACTGCACTGACGTATTTTTCTTTTAATATTTTTGTGGCACAAAATTCAAGAGATTATTTATTTTTAATTTGAAGAGGATTCATTTCTAGTAAATGATAAATCTAACCGGTGCAAATATAAATAGTTTGACTATTAAACTTTAATAATAATATAATCATATACTATTGATTGATCCATATTCATTCAATCAATTTAATGGAATTAAAAAATTTTGAATTATAATAGTTCTAATCTCAATCTTTTATTATTGGAGGTTATAAAAAGATTTTACTTTCAAAACCAATTTACTCGCGTATATTAAGATATATTTTGCAGGTATAATTTTCTTTATTGTGTTGTTTACAGAGGGTGTTCATGTATTTTTGTAACGATTTTGCAAAAACAAATATTAAAACAAGCATAAAAATTTTATTTCTTAATATGTTCAATCTGATAGTTCTTTCTTTGAATTATCATATTATATCTTGATTTTCAAGATAAAATCTTAAGATCTTTTTCTTAAAACATCAATGCTGATATTGTTCCGCTCCTCCTTCACAATCCTCAAGTCCATCCAATGTTTTGGGATGCCGCTTATAAAGAATTTGTTTTGAAAATCCAAATGCACAGTGATGCATAGGTGGCACATTAGGATCCTTCGATTGGATATGTTTAAAGGGAATTGTTTAGAGATATTTCTGACAGTAATCCAAATTAATTTTGACAACTTTTTCCTACTTTCTTTATTTTAAGTTTTCCATTATAAAATTATCCAATAATAACCATGAAACCTTTAGAAAATTTTTTGTTTTCTCCAAGTCAACTTGTTAAGCCTTTTTCTCTTCTTTTCTGTAGCCTTTTTTCCTCTTTTTCTATTGTAGTCAACTTAGAACAATGACATGTCTTTGTAAAAATTGCTTAATATATACTTATATTATCCTCCATTATTTAAATTATAGAAAAAAAAAAAAAAGCAACTGGCCTTAGCAGCTGATTTAATTTTTTACCACCTAAAGTTGCTTACTATTTTGGGATTAAACTGATTACACATTGGCTCTTATTAATTTTTTTTAATTCATTGCATCATCACTTGATACTTGTTTGCTAATGCAAAATTGCTTGGCAACACAACAATCTCAGAAAATGAAGATCTTTTATTTTAGAAATTTTCAGTCAGATAAATATATCCATGATTCATCAATTGTAACCCCATATATTTTATTTTTTGCCTGCTAAATTATTTTACATACAACAATCAGCACATAGTCTTGTGAAGAAATGTTTTGACATTAAGAGATGAACATCATGATTTTTTGTTTTGATTAACTTTGAGTAAGATTTTATAATTTTGTTTGCAGTTCCGACATAGGTATTTAAAGATTTTGTGAGAGTTCTTCAGGTAGTTGCTTTTCCCTTTTGTACTTGGGATGTGACTTTAGATTTAATAAGAGAAATGTATATACCTATGTTGAGAATGGATTTTTTGGCTTTTCCTAGTCTAATGTAAACTTTGACGTTTCTTCTATTTCATATTGATTATGTCACTTATTTCATGCGTAGAAGCATTAAAACCATGATTTTCATATCTTTTGTTAATAACTGAATAACAATATTTCTCTTTGTATAGTGCAAAAATATAACCTTCAGTGCATTGTTAATTTTTCAGCTACATTTTAAAGCAAATATTTTTAATGCTGCAGGCAGTGACTAACACCTTTTACAATTTGATGCCAATTACATTTTTATTTTAAAATTAATATTTAATTTCACAGAAAAAATCAAAATAGCACTACAAAAATGTGTGAACACCTTCTGTATTTGTATATGCTTAAGCTTTAATTGCAAGGAAATCTAAAATTGTTTGCTACTTAGTAATCGTGCGTTCTTTAGTATTTTGATTTGATTATATGCTATGTACTGTATTTATTTCAAGAGCTTTGAAGAAAATATGCTGTCTTATGGAATTATGTAGTTTGTTTCTTTAAATTTTTTATAAGCTTCTTATAATTTTCATTAAACTTTGTATATAGCTGTTATATGTTTTTATTTACTTAAATGTCTTCGTATTTAAGTCCTTGTATGGCATTTCTTGGGATTTGGGCATTTCTTTGTAAATAGTATTATTACTTAAAGAGCTATATATATATGTAACCTAGGAAAAAATGTAAATACCTTTATAATGAAATAAAGTGTCTATAACAATATTTTGTCTTTTATTGTCTTTAGTATTTATTTAGAAACATTTTTTAGTATGGACAATTCTAACTACATAAATCGTTTTTCCTTTTAGTTTTTGCAAATAATTGTTTTATATTTTTTAAACTGTTAGATATTATTGTAATTATATATATATATATATATATATATATATAATTGCTAAACTTGTTAAATGTTGATAAATTAAGTCATGAATTTCGATAATTATAATAGGAATGTTATTTGTTAATTATTTTAAAAACAATTATTTTTATGTGAAATTGTCTGTAAGTAATATATTAATAGTTTTTTTTACTCTTTGATACATTTTTTCATATTTCAAAAATAATTTGGATCATATTATAAGATTCTAAATAGTTTCAAATAACATTTAATTGATTATTAAAATAAGTTCAATATTTTATATAATTAATTTAGAAGCTATATACTTTTGCATTAATTTTTCAAAGCTTTTAAACTATTCTCAATTTATTTCACTTAAAACAATCGGTTATTAACTAATTTGCAACAATCGATTATTCCAATTCATATAGAAAAACTTAAGTTTTCTTGTAAATGTGCAAGATATTAGTACTTTCACAATCAAATGGAGTATTATTTTTTTGATGTTGTACAATTATTAGTGAATTTTCTATCTTGTTTTGCTTACATGTGTGGAATTTCCATATTGACTACTGATATTTTTCATGTGCTTTTTAAATTTAAAATTATTGCATTTTCTCCAGTGCTAATTTTTTAAATTAATGGTTATTAATCTTGATAAACACTGCTTGGTTTTAGTATTTTTGTTGGATTTAAAATTTTAAAATTGATCTCTGGTTTCTTTTCCTTTTAAATTACTACGACTTCCAATTATTTATGTTAATTTTTGCAGAAATATGCATTGCTAAATAAATTTTTTATTTATCCTTTGTATTTTCTGATAATTCCAAGCAACATTTAATTTGATGCTACATTTCTATTTCATCATCAAAACAATGGCAATCTGTGTGAAAAGTGCTTAGTATATACTTGTATTATTCTCCATTATTTACATTATTGAGAGAAAAAAAAGCAACTGCCTCTAGCAGCTGACAGTTTTTTGGCCATGTAAAAATGCTAAAGAGTGAATTGTAGAGATTAAGCTGATTACATATTGGCTCATATTAATTAATTTTTCTAAATAATGCATCATGACTTGATACTTGTTTGCTATTACAAAATCGCTTCGTTACATCTCATGTACTATTTCAGAAAACGAAAAATTTTTATTTTAGAAATTCTTCTAATAATTTGATTTATAAGTAAATGGCATATGTGTAAAATTTTCAAAAACAGACAAAATTTGAACAAAGTTATTCCTGTATCTCCTGTTAAGTAAAAGCTAAAGTGTTAGCAAAGCACTTAGGGCTATGGTCCTTGTGGGTGCAAATCACACTTCAGGATTGGATATTTGTAGTAGTTTGGAATTCGATTTAAATTATTTCTGTATAATAAGCCCTCTTGTCAAAAAATTACAATTGAGCTACAAAGAAACGTGTTATATATTAAAAATTGATTTCAAGACCATAATTGCAATAGCATTAACTACTGCAATTTGTCAAGATTAAATACTTCCTTTTATTATTTTATAGAATTTTATCTTAGTGTTGATGGTTTTTATTTAATAATTATTCTCAATGAATTATATAGTTATTCTCAAACACGTTCACAATATTATGTATAACATTATTTTTACTCCCTAAAATGTTTGTAAAGACTGAATTTGAATTAGTCAGTAATAGAAAAACAAGAAAATTATATTGGGTACATATTTCTTTCATTCATGTCAATGAAATTCATTAAAATTAATCAAGATTTGTATCATGTCAATGAATATGTAATTGACATTAAAAGAAGTTTATGTTAATTAATATTTTTTTTAATTAAAACACAGTGTTCTGCATTTGATATTTTTCAAAGTTATTGAAATTTGCAAGTCACTAGAAGTGATTTCATATAAGATGATGATAACATATCTTTAACTATAGTTAAGGTTTTTCCTTACAAAATTTCTATTTTCCGGACAAAATTTTCAATATGTATGACATTTTAAATTCAAATGTTAAACTATATAAGTAAATAGATTTCTTATAAATTTGAAGGATTTGTTTTTTCATAAGATTTTCCTCTAGAAACTTGAAATATCAAAATTTAAAGGCCTAAAAATATTTTACTTTGTCCTCTTTTTTAGAATTAGTCTTCAAATATAGTTATATTTGTTATTTTAATTCTATAAATATAATAATTAAGGAATTAATATCCGTACAAATAGTATTACGTCTTAAAAAAATTTGAGACTGAACAGAGTTAAAAATCTCAAGCTTATGAAATATTGAATTCAAATAATTTTAGTCCAGTGGTGTTGTCGAGCCGGAACGTCGTTCCGGTACTTCTTTTTCGGACAGGAACGCGTTCCGGAACTAAAGATGATTTCTGATAACGAGAATTGGCTGACGTATTAAAAAAAAATTAAAAAGAATTGCTGATTTTTTTTCTTTTCTAATTTTTGACGAATTTTTTCTAATTAATTTTTTATATGTATTATTATAAACAAAGGTTTGAACCGAACCCGAACCAATACAATGTAATAATAAGATTAATAAGTACTACTGTTAGCAAAATATTTTATGCACACTACCTACGCTACCTAAGTCAAAGTGTCGATTAAAAAGTGTTCTTCTTCTTCTTCTTCTTCTTCTTAAGCTTGTCAGATATGTGGCACCTCTGCATTGTTGCATTTTGTACCATGTTCCAAGCCCAATTTTTTCCTAGTTCCATTGTCTTGGGTCACCTACTTTGTTTATAAAGTCTGATAGGCCCTCAATGGAGTTTAGGTGTAACTCTTTAGGATATGGATTAACTAGAGTAGGGAATCTTGTAAGGGCAAGAGCATCACACTCATATAGGATATGATGAGCTGATTCTACCCCTGCATGGCATTTCCTACAAATGGTTCCTGTTTAAAAAGTCCCATTGTACGAAAGTGTTTCCTGAAATGATAGTGCCCAGTAATGAAGCCTACAATTGCTTGAGTCTTCAATCTTGGGAGTCTAAGAATTTCAGATGCAATATTCTCAGATGAGTTGAAAATCATACTTTTTGCATGTTTCTGTCCGGGAGAGTCACGCCAAACTTTGTTCATCTCCGGTTTTTCCCATTTTTGAATGGCCTTCCTTGTAGTCTTCATGTTGATCCCACAAAAGAGTTCCATTTCTATTGGATTGAAAGAGGATCCCTGTTTTGCACGTTCATCAGCTCTTTCATTATCTTCTATTCCTATATGTCCTGCACCCAAATAAGAATAATTTTATTCCCATTTGTCAGTTCCTTAAGGAGATTTTTGCATTCCATTACAATTTTTGACTTGACTTGGAATGAGTAGAGAGCCATCAATGCAGCTTGACTGTCGCTGAAAATAAGAATACGCTTACCTTGGTAGCCCTTCTTTAAATTTATCTGTAGACAGTTGGTGATAGCAAGAACCTCCGCCTGAAAGACAGTGGCATGTTCCCCAAGCCCTTTATAAAGACTGAATCTTGGTGCCACACCACAGACCCCCAGTCCTGAGAGGTTGCCTTTTTTTATCCATCAGTAAACCAGATAAGATCATTGCTTTTTATTTCAATCGTGCTGTTTTTCCATTCTTCTCTAATAGGAAAAACTACCTCGAATGGTCTTTCAAACACGTATGTTCTTTCCATGATGTCTGAAGGCATTTGGAGAGTTGGGTGGTTGATTTTTTTGGTAATAGTAGTATGACCTCCAGAAGAGGGCTTATCACACCACTGATTTTGCAATTTCATTCTATATGCAGTTATTCTGGCAGCGCTGCATATGAAAATATCTAGTGGAGTCAGGTCCAGAATTGCCTCTAGTGCTCTGGTAGGTGCTGTGGACATTGCACCTGTGATACACAAGCAGACCATTCTTTGCAGACTTCCTAGCTTGTCCTTCACAGTTTTCTATTCCACCTTACACCACCATATCACAGATGCATGTGTAAAAGTAGGCCTGACAATTGCTGTGTACATCCAAAACATCATTTTTGGCTGTAGACCACAGTTTTTACCAAGCATGCCTCTGCATGTCATAATGCATTTTTTGACTGATTGATTTTGTAGTCAACATGCTTATTCCAGGTGAGTTTTTGGTCTAGAATTAAGCCCAGAAATTTCACCTCAGAAGCAACGTTGATTTCATCCTCAAAAAGTTTTGGGATAAAGAATCCCTCCCTTTTTATTTTTCTTGTGAATGGTATAAGGTTGGTCTTCTGTGGATTTATGTCCAGATTCCTTTCCTTACACCATTTGCCTACATAACTTAGAGCATTAAAAAGTGTTAGGCAGGCCGCACATTGAGGCAGCATGCCTCCACCGCGCACCTATCGCTTCCCGGCCACGTTGCTGCCCACAAGAGACATGTTGAAAAGTACCACATACTGAAGCGACGGCAGGAAGATCTCACGCATGCGCAATACATCTGAGCGGGTATCTTCCGTTTCTGTGATTGCTTGAGAACTATGAGGCTAAAGGTTTTTATTAAATATTTAAAGTTTAGTGTCCCGCGTTTGAAATACAAAATTATCTCAATAGGTACGATATAAAACTTAAGAAATTTGGGATTATTATTTCAAAACTCAACCGATTTCTATTGAATGTTATTCACTGTACTTTAAAAACAAAGGTACATTTTTTCAATCCAATTTATTAATATTGTAATATGATTAACACATGATTAAATTTATACTAATTTCACTATTTGGAATCACTAAAAGACGTTAAAAAAGGAAACAAACTCATAGAAGCATCAGAGGCTGTTCAAGTGATGAAATTAGGAACATTAACTTTAACAGATAATAAAAAAATTACTATTATTAACAGAAATCAATTCCTTGTAAGTCTCATTAATAATATGACTAGAAGACTACATACAGAAAATGATTTAATAAATGAATTTCGAGCACTAGATCCAACGGAGTGGCCAGTAGATATTGAAATTGGCTATGGAGAAAATGAAATTTAGTCATTAGGCACCAAATTTAATTTAACATCACCGATGCAATATATCAATGCGTTTAGAGATTATATTGATACTGGAGGCAAAGTAATTCCTGAAGATGTAGAAATCTTAATTCGATACATAAATATTGTACTTTGCAGCTCGGCAGAGTGTGAGCGCGGATTCAGTAATATGAATATTATTTCAAATGAACAAAGAAATAGAATATTAATTGAAAATCTAGCAAATCTTTTATTTATAATAATGAATGGCCCACCACAACAATTACTTAAACCAGATAATTAGGTAAAAACTTGGTTATGGTCTCATCGTTCAGCGGATGACAACAAAGGAAGGGAAACTCAACCACAAGAGTCTGAGCATAATCCTATTTGGAATATTTTATAAAAACCATTAGTGTTTTCATGTATTGTTAAAAATATTTATGCAATATTGTTTGAGTATCTACTATGCGTATTTTATAATATGTTAACTAGTTTTTATTAAACGTTCCTATCATTGTAATAAACATATATATAAATATTTACATATACACAAAATGGGTTTCGTAATGATTTTCGTTTCCTTTCCTTTTTATGCTATATACAGGGCCGATCCTGGCGACAGGCGAAAATTGGGGTAAATCTCCCAAACTCCATCGTCAAATTAGGGACATGAGACCTAAAAAAAAAAACCGACGCCGCCAGGATTATCATGGAAAATCACCGCCCCCCCCCCACTCCGTCGTTAAATTTGGGACATGAGACCGCACAGAGCGGCCGCCTACCCAGGATCGGCCCTGTCTATATACCGTATTTTTCGCCGTATAAGACGCACTTTTTCTCCCCGAAGTCGAGGGGAAAAAGTGCCTGCGTCTTATACGGCAAATACAAAAGCCCACCCTGGCAAGGAATACGAATCAAAGATTCTGTCTTTTCATAAGTTTGTTATTGATGCGAGGAAGAAGAATAACTTTGAAATGAGCCAGATTGGGAACATGGATGTAGTCCCGCTAACGTTTGATGTGCCATCTAACAGAATCGTGCACGTTATACAGTTGATATAAAATATTTTACTACAGAATTTGGTTCATAATCTTTTTTTTCTAGATTTGCCTCCTTTAAAATTGGGTGCGTCTTATATGCCGGTGCGTCTTATACGGCGAAAAATACGGTAATTATATATGCGCGTTCCGGTAAAAAAAAAATTAGCACAACACCACTGATTTAGTAACATGTATGCGTCGTGAAGCAATGGGATTAAGTTATCGATAATACAATATTTGAAAATTTTGATGGGCAATCTGTCAATCAAATCAAGTCTCAGCATAAATATGAATTCTGCTAAAAGTTTTTCGTTTGATGGAAGCATGAAAAAGAAGTTTACTGAGTTTTCAATAAATTTTATGGTCAATTTTTCAAAAACAAATTTGTAAAGTATTGCTGCTGAAATTGAATTTAACCAAGAAGTTAGTTATTAGAAGTGATTGTGATTATTTTACTCACATTATGATATAATCAATTAAAGAAATGTGAGTGTCAAAAAAATATTTCGTTAAAGTTTTTACTTAAATAATATGATCAAGTGAGGAGTTTAGTAATTTTCAAAGTGAAAAGTCAGTTTCAGTACTAGCTAATATTCGATAAACGTTGATGAATTCTAAACTGACAAGAGTTGTAGTGACGATGTCTTGTGATAGAAAAGCAATAACAAACTTATAACTTAAAAATCAATAATCTGCGCATAATGATATTTGAATATCTTTATGTAGAAGCTGTGAGTGAACTTTCATACTTGATTGTCAATAAGCTCAATTAAATTATTCATTTTCTTTTTTGAAATTCTGTGGAAAAGAATATATCGATCAGGCTTTATTGTAATCACGATTTTAGTAATTAAGGAATATTATTCGTTATCAGCAATTATGTTATTCCTAAAATTTTAATATAATATTTTAAATATTTATAAATTTTCATTGAAATATTCTGCAAACATATCATGAAAACTCATTACTATAAAGAATGTGTTTATCAATAGTTAATCACTGTAAAATGAGTAATTGTATATGCAGATTAGATTCGAAACTCATTCATATATCTAATTAAATCTAGATTAAGTTTGTGTAGTACATTAATTATGCAACAACAAGCTGAATTAAATCTTCAGACATTTCTGAGTTTAACAATAATTTTATTTTAGATTGCAGTTAAATGTACATGTACAGAGTTTCAATTAATATACATATTATAAAAAGTTTCCGTTATGCCAAATTTCTTAACTAGTGATGATGGTAGAATACATTTTTATATGGTCCCCATGATTTGGGCTTCTTAGACTGATATAAATCTAGTCATAAAATTGAAATACTTGCTCACATTTAAAAAATTACTTTTATTGTAAAATATCATGCTCATGTGTTTTATCAAATACCCAATATTTAATCACATGCTAATTTCTATAATTTTTTTTAACAATGAAATGATATTTTAAACAGTTTATTCAATGTTCATTTTCAAAAATTATGTACACATTTTTAAAATATTTTGTTGAGTTTTGGTAAAACTCAACAAAACAGTACAATCCAATTCTATTAAAAATGCTTTTATATTTTTGTAATTTTATGTGAAAGCTCCAAACTAATTGAATGTGTATAAAAAAGATGATTAAAATCTTTTTTTATTATACATTGAGTTAGTTCAAAGAAAAAAATATAAGATAAAAAAATAAACTATAAAATATTATCGCAATTGTGATAAACTGTAAGTTTATTAATTATAATTTAAGTTTATTAATTATAACTTAATTATTATTTATATCATATGATAAACTGTAAGTTTATTATATGATATAAATTATAATTAAGTTTTTACTCTGCCAATAAATATTTCATTAATATTATTAAATTAATTACTATTTCAGTAATTCCCATTTATATTAATTAAAACTGATTACATTAAATGTACGATGTATTTTTTTTTCCTTAAATTCTTAACTTTAATATTTGTTTCGAAATTTTTGCTGTTATAAACTTTATGGATAATCTTCCCTAATCGGGGTAATCGCCAAATTTGGCGATGGTTTTCATTTAATGTGATTTCCCTTTTGTGTTTGATTTGTCTTCATAAATCAATACGTTAAAAATGTATGTTGTGTTTGCGATAATACTCGGCATTGTAGCGTTTAGACTCAGAATTAGACTGGACCAAATAAATTTAGAATTATTTGCGCTTTTGTTTAATATTAATAAAGCGATTGCAATTTTGATTGAAACATTCAAAGAATAAATTTCAACTTCAAATTAAAACTATTTTATTAGAAATTTATTTTTTTTAAAAATATGATTCGTGAATATGCTTAAATAGAAATGCGTATATTAATACCCCCCCCCCCGTCCAAAGTTTGATAGAATAAGAAATACTTTTCATTATATACTTTACTTTGCCCATATTAATGTAGAACAAAAGGAATTTTTTAATTTGATGTAATTTATACATTTATTTTATACATAATCTGTATTAAAACTATTTTTGGTAAAATTCTTTAGAAATCTGAAATCTTGGTATAATGAGAATTTTATGTGATAGATGGTAGGGACATCTTATTCATAAATATTTTTTCTTGGAATTATGTTCTTGGCTTTCATTGGCAATTTTCTTGGCTTTTATTGGTAATTTGGAGATACATAGAAATGATATTCTATTAAGATTTTAATAAAAATAAATTTTCAAATAATAAATATTTCATTACAATTGAATGTAGTTTTTTATTCTTTATCTTGAATTAGTGCACAATTTCTCATTTCTATTTTTTTAATAATTCTCTCACCAAACGAAAATAGTAAAATTAGCATGTGAGAAGAAAAAGTTATTTTTTTTTCAGAAAGTAAAATTACATTGGAATGTATAATCATGCTAACTATACATTCGTTATCAGAATTGACAACCATAGTAAGATAATATTAGTGTTATCAAAGATGTGTGATTTAATTATGGCTAAATATTAAAAAATTTGAACTATATTTTTAAAGAATATACAGCCCGTGTTTTAAAGTGACACTATTCAAAAACATAAGTTTTTGAATTATCGGCTAATCTAATCATATAAAATTTCACTGGCAGATAGCTAAAGTCTGTCAACAAATAGCAAAAAGCATTGAAACGCTGTTTTATTTTATATTTTGGGAATTTTCTAAAAATGATTGAGTTACGTCATTTTAGAAATGTATCATTGATATTCTAAGGTTAATTTATTTACAATTCATATTTTTAAATGGCTCTTTAATATTAATGATTTGTCTCTATAATAACGTCTATTATTCACGCAAACATAATTAACAAATGTCTTGATTTTTGTTCCATTTTAATTTGTTTTAAAAATGGCAAAATGCGTTAACTGCTAAATTAAAGAATTATCGATTCTCGTCTTAAGTGCTTAGAAAAGCGAAAACTTTGCACTGATATTACATTAGTCTTGATTAAACGATTTGAAAAGCCATGATTCTGATGTATCTGTCTAAAAAAGTAACAATTTTTCTAATTTAATCTATTCAAGGAAAGAAGTAGATTAGTTTTTCCTGGTTGATCTGTTTAAGTAAAAAAAAAAAAAAAAAAAAAAAAAAAAAAAACTAAATATTTTTGTAATTGATTGTTTTTGTAAATTGATCCATTTAAATAAAGAAACTGATAATTTCTTAAGTAGTTGGATCTTGCTAAACAAAAAAATCAACAATTTTGACAAATCTATCTGTTAAAAAGCATAATTTTAAGTTAATTGTTGAAGTTAAATAATTTATATTAAATTTTTATAATTTATATTAAAAATAATTTATATTTGTTATTTCCTACTAGCTATTAATAACATTTATTGTATGAAAAACGTGGCACAAATAAAGAAATATAATGTTCAAGATTTTATTTAGTATTTCTATTGTAAGCAACTTATTTTTTAGTTAAGCTCGAATTAATAGATCATTTATAAATACACGTCAAAAACTTTCATAACAATTTAAAATTTTTTTTCCTATTTTAAATGTTGCTTCAACTTCGATCATTTCTACTTATAACATCATGAATTATATTGTAGGTAAATTTAAAAAAAAAAAAAATTGGGAAGAAACCATTATTGCAGTATATATTAGATGCAGTATGTGGAAAATTTGTTGTTCAAATAGAAAGTGGTATGTGAATAGTATATTAGATACATAATATAGAAACTTATTTTTGGAAAGATATGCTTGATACACATAGAAGAGTATATTTCCAAATAATTACTATGGATAAATAAATTACTAATTCTACATTTACTAATAAATTACTAATGTCCTGAAAAAGGGAAAACTTTACAATATTTTTATATTTATATACATAAAGAATGATTACTAGTTAAAAAGGACTCTAATTTTTTAGTCTTTGATACTAAGTTGTTGCATCACAATTCCTCCAATGGCCAATAGATGGTGCTGAAAATTTCAAATCTGTATATTGAAGATAGCTTGTTTTCGAGCTATATGAACATTGTGCTTCTATCAGTGACCGAATACGATGCTTACAAAGCTATGTAGACAGTTTAGAATAGTTTTCTACTTTCACGCTAGGAGTCGCTGATCTTTGCTGGAAAAAGAATAAATTTTACATAAAGTACTTTTCTCATATGCAAAAATGATGGATTAAGTCTCATTTATATATTTAATAACTATTCTCTATAGTTGTCTTTTGTGTATATTCTTTGCTGGTTTTTTTATTTTCTTCGATATTTGAATCGATTAAGGAAGAACGGTGCAGTTTTTCTTGATTTCTGCTAAAAATCTTGTTCATATTTCATGTGTTTTTATGTATCATTGGTTCGAATGAACCTATGCTGCTATATGGAAGTAGAAATCTTTGATTTCAGTTTCACATAAATCTTGTTTTTGTTAGTTAATTTCTCAAGTATTCTTAACAGATTTCAACAAGGGATATTTATATGGAATGAAGAGCATTGAAATGTGTGCTGATAGTGATATATTATAGGAGAAATGATTGCTGCTCATCGAGTAGGACATCAATTCATGCAAAGAGGCAAGTTTCATGAGCTCACAATTTAATTAAAATCTGACTTCCTTCTGCCAAATCGATCCTGAAAAGTAAAAGATAGCTGTTACACGTAAAATAGTTTTATGTAAACTAATGTTACTTGCTTGCACAGGTTTACAATAATAAGATAAGTATTTAGACATTGAAAAGTCATATATAATATATATTTTTTAAATACATGTCTAATAATACAGTATTTCACTTCAAAATAATGGGGGAATTTTAGATTCCAAGATACATTGAAAATCTAGCCATAAAAATTAAATGACATCATAAAGAAATATTAACACCCACAACAAATCAGAAAATGTTTTAAAGTAGGAAACACGTAAAAAAGTTTAAGTTTTTTACAAAAAAAAAGTTAGTTTTCTGAATTTGTACTCTTTATACTTTCATATTTTCCGTCAAATGGTATTTAACCTTTAATTTTTACACATAAAAAAATCAATATCCTTTTTTGCTAAGGATTTTGAAAGTTCTATTAATATTCATAGGGTCTAGATATTATTCCTGCTTACTAGTAGCATTGAAAGGAAAGTGCTAACTCAGGTACTCAAGTTAATTGTGGTTCAAGATTGCGGTGATTAGCCATATTCAGTGTTTTACATCAACAGAAAGAAGCAGTCTGACGTTTTTTGATCAATACACTTAGCCTAAAATATTAATTTTTGAAAAATATTTTTTTTAGTAATTAAACAATATAATCGAGATTCTGATGTACCAATAAGGGTTTTTTGTTTTATTTTATTCCTTTATTTTTTAAAGATCAGAACTGAGGTTAATTGGAATTAAGAAATGCAACGTTTCAATACATTTCTTGTCCTGTTTCGAATACATATTGGAATGATTGTAGGCTAAACACTGGGTATCGAGACTGATAATGAATATTAATTTATACACGAGTTTATTAAGATTCTTGTTTATGGTTATTTAAGGAAATTTTTTTTTAAAGTGAAGCTAAGTAGTATGAGTTTTTCGAGTATGTATAAAAGATGATGTTTTGTGAACTTGAATTTATTTCAACTTATGGGGATAAAAGTAGAATTTTAATTTTACTAATTTCACGTTTATTTAAAATCTGACCTTCAATTCAGGTAAGCAGCATGATAGAACTTTTAGGATTTCTGAAAATTTCTCAAATATAAAAATGAATAGTTTAAGATTTTTGATATGAGTTGATTGGAGCTTTTAATCGTAACAGAGTGTGGGCCCATATAGTATACCATAACTTGTCAGATGCAAAACTATATCTTAAAGCTATTAACGTTATGTGTTTATGTCACTGTATGGATTTTCAAAGGGTATTTTATAGTGAAAATAAGATTAGTTTTTCATGGACTTTTTAATTACTGTCTTGGATGATCAATCCTTCAACAATTTAAAGGTCTATTTTTGGATCAAGTTTAAAATTCGGAAGTGTGGAAATAAATTGCTAATAAATTTTATAAGATAAGTTCTGTTCTAAGTATAAATTCATAAAGTAAATTATGAATGGCAGGACAAGAGTTTATGAATTTGAAATGTATTTGTGTTTACCAGTTCGTTATCTATTGTGTATCATTCCTTAAATTACGTATGTCGATTTCATAGACTATTCTTTTGCAAAGTGTGGATCCAGTTGAAAAATCTATAGTTATAGTTGAAATAGTTTACTACTTTTTTAAAATAAGAAACTGGAAGAAAATTTGGAGTAGGGAGATCTATTCTTTCAGATCAGGAATAATCCATAGATGAAATTATATATATATTGTTCTATACAAATATCACAAATTAAAAACCTCACTCAAGTTATCATTATTTTAAAATATAAATTTTAACAATTGTTATTTCTGAATTTGTTATCCTATAAAAAAGAAAAGGAAATTTATTGCAAATTATGAGTTTAAGGTATTTTCCAATATTTAACATTCAGAATTGCCCTCTTTATGTACATCTTCTTCTTATTTATAAAATTGAAAATATATCATTAAAAACTCTTTCATGCCGTATTTAAAAAATTATGAATAAATACGTCAAAGGAAGAAATATCGTGATTGAATATTGAAATTGTATACCATATACATTATTATATTTTAAGTATATTATTTGAAACTGATGACAATTAACAGAACCTTCTAGCTCAAAAGGCTTGCAGTATTTCCATTGATTTAAAAAAATATGATTTCACTTTTCAAAAACTCTATCTCAAAATTTTAATATTTAAATTAAATTATCTCATGATTTTAGTTTTATAGTTTAAGCTCTAGTCACACCTTATATATTAAAGTCTACAATTTTTTTTAATTAATGTAGCTTAAATCCCACTTTATTGTGTTTGCGAAAATGTTGAAATAAGAATTGCCATTCTTATTTCAACATTTTCAAAGGTATGTTTTTCCCCCTTTAATTCCTCCCTTTGTTTCCTATAGTATGACAATTTGACAATTCATTCCCAGAATGGGAGATTCATCTAGCGTTAAAATCTGCAGCAAATTTCACAATTAGAGAATGATTAAACAATTATTAATGGTCTGTTTATAAACCAGGCTTCTGTAGCAGAAAACAGCTAAAACAAATTTAAAAAAAAATTATTATTATCTTGCGAGTTGACATAACAATACTTTTTCATAGTGTTGAATACTTTTCATGTTTGAGAAAGGAATATGAAAGTTGATGAATTACTATTTCAATTGAAATAAAAACATGTCTTGACATGTAATCCACAAATAAATTGTTCATTTATAATCCTAATTCAAGTAACCGATGCTGCATGAGTTAGAGACACTTGACAAAATTCTATGCTGAAATTCCACATTCCATTTAAGTTAATTAATGAGCTATATTTTCAGAAGAAAAATAAGATAGTCAGTTACTTCGTTAATTATTAACTATTTATTTCTACATTTCATGGCAACAGCTTTTCGTTACCTGTGCAATTTGAAGGAAACTTGGTCTCTGCTGAGAGGTTGGAGAGTCAACCACTTGGAGATTTGGTGTGGATACCACAAATCCATGGTGAGATATGGTGGGCGTTGCAAGAGGACGCGTCGTTGATGCTATGGTTAATACTGTGTTGAGACTTGAACGTCTGCTTGCTGACGAGGAGAGAGTCAGTCTACGGGGTCGTCTTAATTCGCCATCCATATCTTCATCCTTGAACATTTAAAGTAATGAATTATGATAAAATAAAATTGCATCACGTTAATAGTTTGTTGAACATAATTTAAAAAATTTGGCAAAGATTTCAATCAGGAATTTTACAATTAAGTTACAATCTATATTGCTATAATATTATACAATAAAAACAAATTAACTATGTATTTTTATTAATGAATATTATAGATAATTAGTTCTGATTATTTTCTTTAATTTAGTAAACTTATGCTTATATCAACATAAATTACAAATAACATTCGAAAAATATCAAATTAAAATTTTAATTAAAAAATATAAATAACGTTTTCGTTTTTATTTCATATTTAAATTTCTTTCCAATATAAGTGATTGAGAAACTGTATTTGATTAGAATAAGATTTAATAAGCATATACTATAAGACAATCATTAATGTGCTAAAAATTTATTTTGGACTGAAACATTGTAACTAGTCTGTACTGAGAAAAAAAACTACGAGAAAGGTAGACCAAACCCAATTAAAAGATGTGGTGTGATGTGTAAAATAACCTATCATTCTTCGTATGAAATAATAACTATAGAGGGAGAAATAAACTCACACCACGTTAGTTTTAATTTAGTACCTACTTAAGGAAACCTTTTTTTAGGTAAAAGGATTTTTATGAAGTAAAATATTCATAAAAATTGTTACCTAATCATTTCAAATTAATCTCTTCCAAGATTGCTTATTTATATTATGGAAGAACAACTTTTTATTTACTTCAATGAATTTACAGAATAAATCCAGAATACCAAGATGAACCAGAATAAAATCATACCAGTTAAAAATACTTTTTTATCAACTCATCTTACTATCTATTATTCTCATTGAAAAATTGAGACTTGGTATATAATTTTCAAAGTTAGATTATTCTGGGATATTTTGATAATGTTTGAGGAAGATATTTTGAAACATTAATAAGTTAGATATGAATTTTTTATTTTGAATATAAAAATTGGAATAAAATAGTATTAACAAGACGTGGATTAAACATATCACTTAAGCAAATCAAAAGTATCTTAAAGGTATTAATTGAGGTATTCTTTTCTCTTTATAATTTGGCAAACTGATGTTAACTTTATTATTACCATTATTAATTTAAGTTACTAAGTTTTCCGCTTTTACTAGTTTAATACTGGTACATTAGTTTAATATAATATTAAATAGAAGTATAATAAAAAATATGCTTCTATTTGTATTAATCCTGCAAATAGAAGTATATATTGTATTCAGTGATTTTAGTGGCTGTTTTATACTTGTGTAAAATAATAATTCGGCCATTTTCAACACAAAACATAAAATATTAAACTTTATAAAGCTATAATTAGAAATATCCCTTTTAAGAGCACCAAGCAAAAATAATATTTGTACTAAATTTAAAATTACAAATATTATAGTTTTTGAAGTTTGTGAACATAACTTGATAAAAGCATTACTAGTATCTAAGTTGTATTTATCATATCATTCATTCAGCATATATGGACTGGAAAATAGCAAAAGAATGAGATCTTATTGTCTCTAATATGAATTAAATAAAACAATTGAAAACAGACCCCCTTTAAGTATAGACTTTCAATTGAGAATTATTTTTATACCTGATTATCGACGATGATCCCGTCTGCGAGAGACTTTCGTCGCCGGAGTTCTCGCATGAGTTCCGAGAATTCTTCTCTCAACTCATCCAACCTCTGGAGAAGCTTGGCTTCAGGACTGGTGCATTCATCAATAGGAATGTCATAATCTCGGTCACCTATGGCTGCACTCAGTTGCTGAGTCACTTCATGAATCTCTTCTTGCACGGAATGTAATTTTTGCTGCAACTGAAAGAAAAAGTCAATTCATTAATCTCTTCTTGTACGGAATGTAATTTTTGCTGCAGCTGAAAGAAAAAGTCAATTCAAGAATCTCTTCTTGCACGGAATGTACTTTTTGCTGCAGCTGAAAGAAAAAGTCAATTCAAGAATCTCTTCTATTACGGAATGTAATTTTTGCTGCAACTGAAAGAAAAATTCAATTAATGA
>JAPDSC010066370.1:0-14274 GCA_026290005.1 Latrodectus geometricus | reverse complement strand
ATTGTCAAAATAAAAACTAACTTCTTATAAATCTTCCCCGGCTGTCTCGTAATTGAGAGGAAGGTTTCTTTTTGGGGCGGCCTCTCGGTCTCCCTTGGTAAACCGGACGTTGAGGTGGTGAGCCTCTGTCTGATGGGGGAGTTGGTGGTGGCTGCCTACTTAAGTAATTTAGGAGACCTTGGGGCAAGCCAACCTTCAGCATTTCAACCTCACCCCTTTTTTTTTTCCTCCTACGAACTGTTGGTGGTTCTGGTGATGGTTCTGGTGAGGCAACTTCGTCTTGTTCATCTGGAAGACAGTATCAATGAGAAATAGTTTAAAATTTAATCATTTTGAAAATTTATTTCTAATAATTAATGTCTTGCTTTGTTTACAAAAGGACATTTTTTAGTTACTTATTTTCTTTTATGAAACCATAAGTTTGAATATTTAATACTAAAATAGTGCATTTGAAACAGATCTATAATTAGTGTCTTAAAAATTGCTATGTTATTAAGGCCACTTATTGTTAAATGGATGCCTAAATAAAACCTGAATAATTAATAACAGTGAAATTTTAGTTTCTGAACTTTTAGAAAATCATATATTTTAAAAATACTTGAAACAATATTATGTAAGAAAAAAAATATGTATTGATAACAATCAGTAATTTGAAAACCATTTGCATTCAACAATTGCTGTCATATAAAGTCAATTTTTTATGTAATTATAAATCACTGAAAGCAGTAAAAAGCATTTTAGAAACAATGTTATAGAAAGACATTTTACTATGCACACTATTTTACAGAGCAAAAATTTTCAGTGGTTCTTCACATTGAAGTGAAATCCCATTCACAGTGAAATCTGCTCAAAAGAATGTTCATGTAAGTGCTTGGAACTTACACAGCCCTCACAACAATGAGTAAAAGTATTTAAGAAAGGTGATAAAGTTCAAATATGAATGCAGATGCATTAAAAACTTTATTCCTCTTAATTCGTCAACTTAAATGGTTTTATTTAGTTTGTACGTAAACATAGCACTGCTTTTAAAGCAACTATTTCTATTTCTATGACGAAAACAAATTTATTCTATGGATAATGATCAATGTACGATAAACGCCCTGAAGTAGTCATCGATAAAATGTAGAAATATATATGTTCCAGAAAAGTCATTTCATATAATTTTTGTCTTCAATATTTATTTCAGAATAAATTTCTCTGAAACCTAAAATTAACGTATGATCATAAAAAATTGTTAACTAGAAAATAAGTTAATTTTGAAATTTAAGCAGATACAATTAAGAATCCTATGATCAATACTTTGTACCTTTTTTTTAAATAAAGGATTTATCAATTGTCAATTTAAAGGTCTGCATGAGGTTTACAGTCAGAAAAAATGACAGTAAAACGAAATTAATTTTAGAAAATAACATTTTGAATAAGCTATGTTTAAAAATAATTACATAATTTAAAACATAATATTTTCATTAATAATACAAAACCTTTTTTTAGCTAGTTATCTTATAAGGGGTAATAAACTAATATTTAAGAAGAGCTTACTTCTTCCTAGATACTAATTAAGATCTAGTTAAAATTATCGATTCATTTTAAAATCGATGTTTTTAGAAAACTATAACATGGACACATAAGCGATATAAAAAGTATCACAATCTCACCACGTTTGTAATGAGTTTTTTTTCAGGTGCATTATCTTTCCAATTTGGTTAGACAGCCCGAATTCAAAACGCCAGTTATTAAAATAGCAAAATTTTGTACAGTAAAGATAAGCAACATATACTATACTGATACATTTTTTATGTTACATAATGCACTAATAAGAAAAACTGTTTGGAATTTACCTGATGATGAATGTGGCTCATTTGGATTGATATCTTCAAAGTCATCATCATCAGGAATATCAACATCAGGAATATCAACATCAGGAAGCGCAATGGGATCTGAAAGTTTTCAGAAAAATGTCATTCACATGCTAACAGGCAATACTTTTCATCGTATAGTCAATTACATTTGTCTAACAATATTAGAGTTGAAAAATGTGAAAAATTCTTAGTATAAATTAATCTGATAAATTTATCTGGTCATTTTTTTTTTGTTTTTTACAAAACAGCTAAAATTAGACTAAAACTTGCAGTTCAAAGTGGAATCTAAACCCCCCCCCCTCTACAAACACACATGCCCAAGGTGAAATTCGAATAAACAAAATGTTGACGATCAGAAGAAATGGATAAGCACTATAGAAAATCTCGAAGTTAAACGAATACACCGAGGAGATCAATTAATATTTATAAACTTCACGATTCCATCAAACATTGGTTTCAAATTCAATGCAGATTTATACAAAGCATTTTGATATATAACAATGTAGAAAACATTGTTCCCAGGATATTTTTAATTAAAGTTATTTAGATTAAAAAGTTGATGAAAGTTTTCATATGTCTACTCCTATAAAGAGAACGCTTGTTGGCACCTATTTCGCTCTGAAAGCTATATGTTTGCTATTTCTGTTCGATTTGTGTTAATTAACAAAAATATAGAGAATAAAAACAATGTTTTGAAAAATAAGAAATTTTTTTAGCAAAATCGAAAATGAGAATATATAAATATATTTTTCTTGTATAATGCTCTAACACAGGAATTTACAATTTTATCCGCTAGATGGAGTTGGTCCATCTCTGCACTAGAACATTCAGTTGCAACTTCTGTTTTAAGGTAACACTTTGTTGAAGTTTATTGAACATTTAAAACTAAAAGGGAGTAATTTACTGTTTTAGTAGACTGTTTTCTGAAAGATATAAATGTATTTAACTGATTTAATTTAGTAATTCAGGAGACTTAAATTAATGATTTAACTTTTTAAAATATCTAAGGAATATTGAAATCCATAGTTTTCCGTTTTTATTGACTATAAAATTCGGGGTAAGAAAATAAGTAAGTGAATTTTAGATATTACAGAAGAATTAGAATACAAAAGTGTTTAGAAGTTTGTAGTTTTCGAATAAATTTTAATATTTTATGTGTAAATAAAACCTACTACTGCAGTTAATCGGCATTGAATAAATGTTATATCGGCATTGGATAAATAATTTTTAAAAATAATCCTTAACTGGCATTGATCCATATCAGACAAGTCAATAAACAAAAATTTTGCAGTTCAAAATGTACATATTAATTCCTCTATGAGAACACATTTTACAGCTGGACGAAATTTGAAAGTACTTTTAATGGCAAGATTTACTTTTTCTAAATTTTTCTCAAGAAATTACTCTCAACGATTTTGTTTATAATATTTCAAACAACTGAAAATAGTTTAGCAAATTTAAATAAAAATGGATCATAAACTGTTGAAAAATAAGTGAACTAACTTTCTAGAAATTAATCATAATTATCACTTAGTTTTTCTACTTTAATAAATGCAAGAATAAGTCAAATTCTATGCATTGAAGTGAAAAAATGAAGGCACTGTCTGAAGTTCATTGAATACAGTGCAATTATCATATGAAAGCGTACAAAACAGTTCAATGCAAATGCCATTCAGTAGTCCATTTTTAACGATAAACTTCGTTGTAGTAGGACATTGGACTAATACAGATAGAGTTTTTAAATAAGTAAGAGTTGGGACAAAATTTAAATCCATTTCATTATAAAGGATTTTGGAGATGATAGAATAAATTCAAGATCATGATTGTTGCAAACATTTTTACACAAGTGTGATTATCAAATTGGGCAAAATCGCAGCGATCATTTAAAAAAGTAAAAAGTATAGAATTTGATTTGATTTTACTGGAGCAATATCCTCAGATGGGATATTGACATGTAACAAATCTTTCTTAAACCTAAGAGCTTGAGTAAATAATTGGATAAAACTAAGACGATTGAGATTAATAACTAATAAGAATAAAGACTATAATTGTATAATAAAATAAATTTATAGAAGCCAATAAAATGATACTTGAATATCATTAAATACTCCATTGTCTTCCCGAGAACCACAACTGTTCAATACAACTTTTAGTGTCACTTAGATTATGTTTATTTGATTTTTGAGTTTCTCTTTCCTACCCTTTAAAACGGTCAGAAGTTCATTTCCCTATTTCAGAAGAAGATGTATAAATTATTCTTTCGAATTTTGGTTTTTAATTTTGGCATCATCAGTCATTGGTTTATAAGAAGTTGATTTACATTTCTTTATGCTACAAGTAGTTGAAGGTATACTTATGGAATTTGATTACAAAATTGAAGTGTTCATGGTAAACTATTTTTTCATTGCTGGATTGATGATTAAGGTTTTGTTTGTAAAGTAGAACAGTATTAAACGGCAAATATTCTTGTGTTCTGTTTTTTACTATTTACCATTCCAAGAAAATGCTATCTTAGAACTTTTCCCAGGACTCTTTAGATTTGGAAAATGATGCATGTGAGTTGGAACTATAACATTTGAAAAAAGTGAAACTTTCATGTCCAGATTGTGCACATTTTCTTCACAGAACTAGTATTCCGACATGTCTTAAAAATTAACATATCTAACATTCAGAAAACCAGAGGGGATAAGAAATTTAATTATACTGGCGTCTGAAAAGTTTAGCCACATGTTGGGTGGGGAAAGAGAGAAAAAAAAAAAAACTCTTAATCCCGTCGAATGTTTGAACGACACGATCAAGGAGTTCCATATAATTTGCTTCCTTCACATTTATGATGTCTAGATTAGAACCGCGAGATAATTATAAAATTTTATGACGTTTCCTCTGGAAATGCTACCAAATTTTTCTAAGTTACTGATTATCAAAGCTTAGTGCGAATCTACTTAAACAAGAAGAGAGATCTCTAGGTCAACATTTTTAACATTTCGTATATCACCAACAGATGTGAGTTACGTTCAAGAATCTGATTTTATATTTGTCCGTTTTCTAGTAGTCCACTCTACAAAAGTCTAGCTTTTGAAAAGCGTTCAGATTAGTGTTTCTGGGACTATGTATATATTAACTATTAAATAAAAAAAAATTTGTTATCTTCTTCATATCTAACTTCAAAAATTTAAGTGAATATTTTTAAATTAACACCAGAAGAAACTTTAATATAGAGTAAAATAAAACTTACAATTTTCTTCTTCCTTTGATGATAGTCTCCTCCTTTTTCGTCTGCCTGGAAAAGAAAATTAAAAAATGGAGTACCCGATTTAACCAGGAATATTTACATATTTTTTTTATTTCTATAAATGCTACCTTAAAAATGCTTGATACTTTTCCCTTGTTGTCTCAACGCATTACAAATTTATATATATATATATCAAATATTGCAGTGTTCTATTCGTTCATAAATTTATTCTTTTTCAATGAGTAAAATACATTTACCAAAGAAAATATAGTAACAATTCGATAAATTAATCCATAACACAAGATAAGCGAAAACGTTCAGTTCATTCACATGTTCTGAATAAAAATCTTTTTTACTCCGATGTTTGATTAAATTTCAACTGTAGTTTTCCACATAAGGGCTAATTTGAATGGGCCTGCAATTTTAAAAGGATTCCATGCCGCCACAAACACCTATTCCCTAACAGATTCGTATCCAAGACAAACTGAATCGAAGGTCAGAACACCTACCTTTCATCTGCTAATTAGCTTGTTAATCCAGATATTTTTAAAACATTTAAATAAAATTATAACTGTAATTACTATAAATTGTTTAATTAAATCTCTCCAATCTGAATTTTAAGAATTATTCAAGTTGATTACAAATCATGTTTGTTTAAATGCTGAAAAATGTAAGACAATTCTACATATGTTAATGATTTGATAATTTTTATATTTGATGTATAAATCTAAGTAATGTGAACGTGATATATTTCCTTTCTACTTTTCAGCTTAACACACAGTGGGTAGTTTTGAAAATCAAACATATGTGGGTTTAAAAATTTTATTCGACAGCTAGCTATAGCATAAAAGTCAAAATGAAAAGCTATCATAAAGCAAGTTTTTATTGCGAAATTTGGAAAAGCGCATAGTACGCGGAGTCAAAAGGTAAAAACACACTAGGATGAAATATAAAAAAAAAATGCCAACTAAGAAAAAATATGTACAGAAAAATTGTAAAGCAAGTTTTTATCAGAAAAATCAAACCTAGGAAAAAAGACAAGACATTAAAAGCAAATACAAATCTTATAAATCAACTGTATTTAAATGGACTGTTTCATTAAACAAGTAATAATTTAACGTAGTAATAGAGGAAAAAATTAAAAATATATAAAATTAGATCATTCATATAAAAAATGGCTTGCAAATAAAATAATTGTACAAAAGTTAACAAGATGGTTCATCGAAACAGATATACTTTATGCCAAAATATGTGATTGATGATTTGATCTCTGTAAATGACTAGTTGGAGATTTTGCCTTTAGATTTGCAGTCAGAAAGCTAATAACCAGTACAATACCGACATGTTTTTACATACTCCCCAGATAACCATCTGATTTTTAAACTAGTTAGATATCTAAAACACGTGTAATTCAAATCCAGATATTTTAGATTTAAAACACATCCACTGGATGTCTACAATTTTGATATCCATAAGATATCGCAGAGGTAACCTTGTTTAGATATTATCATGGAGATATAGGACGGATATCTTATAGATATCCACAACTTTTTCAATGTGGATATCTCAAAATCTCTACACTAGATATTTAAAGTTAGATATCTCCTACACATCTAAAGAAAGATATAATATAAACGCAAGTGAAAATAATGAATTTTTATACAAAATTTCCATTGAATTTAAAAGTAACATTTTAATAGGGCTGTTTTTGTAACATAAAAAAAACATTTAACATTTGTAACATAAAAAAAACAATGCAGTTATGTAGCTAAACTCATTAAGTGAAGTGAGGTTGAAATTCGCAATTGATTTAAATTGTAACCTCCCAGATATAGTTTTCTACCTCTTTAATTTAGCTTGTGTATTTAGATTATTTTGAAGTGAGATTTCTTATTTCAGAAATTAATTTTTCATTTAAAGTAAGTTTACTATTGAAAATTATTCTAAATGAATTTTTAACATTTTATAATTTATTTTTATATTTAATATTGAAATTATGTGTATTCAATGTGAAATATAGGCAACTTTCGCTTTGTTTTTTTTTTTAGGATTGTTAGATAATTTATGCAGTGATAATGCCAAAATTAAAGTCACGTTTGCATTTAAAAGCTTACAAAAACATTAATGATTCTTTTCAGAATTTACTTTGCTCAGTGAGCAGTATAGCTCTTCCATCGTGCTCAAGTTTTTAATGCTCTTCTTATGTGAATTCTGATGACAGCAATTTCGAAGGATCTAATGATTTCTTAGTGTCCGAATCATCAGATGAGTCATTACCTAAAAATTTGGTAAAACCAAATTCCAAAATGGTTCTGATTTACGAAATGACCTTCCAAATTGGTCCATGATAAACATATCACTCAGCAATAAATGAATTGCTTAAACAACTACCCTTTTGGTTCCAATTTACCGAGTGATGCCCGCACTTTACTTAAAACACCAAGACAACTGAAAATGAAAAACTTTATCCACTGGATTATACCACCTTTTTGGTATTGAAAAGGGGATTAGAAGCATTTCTGAGCAATGTTCCGTTCTAAGTGGTTAAATACAATTATTAGTTAATGTGTTGATGGTCTTCCTACATCAAAAAGTTCAGGAAGTCAGTTTTGGCCAATTCTAGGATCTTTAATTTATTCGCTTAAGAGTCCGTGTGTTTTCCATTCTAATGAGAAACCTTCAGATTCAAACGAATTTTTGAAAGATTTTGTTGAGGAGTTAAATATATTACTTTCAAATAAAATCAGCACCCATAATAAAATGTATAACATTTCATTTAAAGGAATAGTTTGTGCATTTATGCTATGCATAAAAAGTCATTCGGGTTATTCAAGTTGCAATAAATGCTTAGAGCCTGGGAAATACTTTAAAAAAGAATTTGTTTCCCAAACACTGATATTATTCAGCGAACAGACTCGAATTTCAGAAATGGAGCTCCAATGAATGATGATCATAAATGTGATTCAATTTTGTTGAAGATAACTTTTGGGCCAGTATCTCAAGTGCCATATGAATATATGTATCTTGTTTGTTTGGGTGCGATGAAAATAAACTTCTGAAGTCATTGTTAAAAGGAAGTGCAAAATTTAGATTTTTACATGATCAAGTTGAAAATATTTTGCAATCTTTATTAGATTTGAGAAGCAGCATTTGTAATGATTTCAGCCATATATTTCCATCTTTAAGAGAGCTTGATCGTTGGAAAGCAACAGAGTTTCGCCAATTCTTACTTCATACCGGTCCAATTGTATTAAAAAATGTCTTAAAAAAGGATTTGTATGCACGTTGTTTTACTTTTGCACTGCTCAATTAAAATATTAGATTCAGAAAATTTTATGTCACTTCTTCCTTATGCCGAATTGTGGCTTAAGGCATTTGTAGAAAGTTTTTCTCATCTTTACGGAAAACTGTATACAATATTCATGTTCTTTAATAAATGGAAGATTTAAAACATTTTGGGCATCTTGATTTGTTTAGGGCATTTCAATTTGAAAATTTCATGAATGTTATTAAAAGAATAAGAAAAGCTGACAAACCATTACAACAAATGGTTAATAGAATTGAAGAAAAAAATTCTCATTCATATCAAAATCTATTGCATCAGATAATGAGCATTTATTAAAAGAACATTATGATGGTTTTCAAATGGAGGATTGTACAGGTGTACAATTTAAAAAAGCTGTGTTTAAGGATTTTAGTCTTACAATATTTCAGCCTAATAATTTTTGTTATTTAAAAAATGGTACTGGATGTAAAATTGGAAATTTTATTTAGAAATATAATGGAAATATATTATTTGCAGTAATGTCTATACCTACCCTTGCGAATCAATACATTTAAACATATGTTCAGTCGAAATGCTTTCGTCTCTTAATTGCTCTATTGAAAATGTGCACTGTAAATGTCTTGCACTTAAGCATAGAAATGTGTTTAAAGTTTTCCCATTAAGTTATGAATATTAAATTATTTATACTCATTTTTTAATTGTATATATTTTAAAGCATTTTACAGCAAGTTTAAATTGTTTACAATAGATTAGTAATTAAAGCTATTGCAAATAATTTTATAGTTATTTTTAATGTAAATAAACTAAATATATGTATATTGTTAGCAAAATAGAAATTATGCTCAACAATTTAACCATTGTTGATTTCACCGAAACCAATGAAATTGAAGTTGTTACATTGACATGGATGAGAGAAAATTGATATCTTTGGCCTCCAATTAAAGGTAGCAGTGCATAAAAATTGGTCAAGAAGCTACATAAGCCATGTGATGAATGGATTTGTCACGAAGCTAGAATCCTTGGTAAATATGCTAAGTATTCTTTCATCAAAAAACAATTCTTAACTCTCAAAATTGCTTTGGTTTTGTCTTTTAATATTTCACTATATTCACATTTTAGGTAATGGTTACTACTATAATCCTTCATTAGAGCAATTTTAATATTATCCAAATTGAAAAAGCAATTTTCTATTTAACTAAGTTAATAATTTAATAAATATTACTTAAAACTGGTTTAAATGAATTAATTATGAGCAATTATATATTTTACTAAGAATAATTTAATAACATAGTCAGCCATTTCATTTTTACTCCTTTATATAGATGAGAATTTATTTTTACATACAAATGTTAAGTTACTAGTGATTGATATAAATTTTAAAAATTCATTATTGGTTAAAGTATTTTTAACTGTAATCGTTGTATATATAATTACGACTTGTATAATTTTTTTCAATTTATTTAATTTCAAATTCTTTAGAGACTTGAGTTGGCTCGTCACCACTTAAGAAAGCTGAAGATTCGTCTGATCTTACATCAGACCAGAAGTGCGGAAAATAGAAAAATTTTTCCTTCCCGTTTCTTAGAGTCTGACGATGACACTATGATGTTAACTTTTACAGAAACAACAGGCATTGTTGTCTTTAGTATAAGTCCAGCTTCAAGTTCATCTAGGCATGAAGGTATTGACAATGTATACTCCTCAATGCCTATGGCAAATGCATCTGAAGCTGCTTGTAGTAAATCTCTTGGAAATCTGGATATTGCTAAAGGTCAATATTGTGCTAAAGTTTTTTTTTTTTATTTTATTTGAAATCTGTTCATTTTGAAATTCTTGGTTAATAATAAATGAAACAATATTTGCTTATATCTGACATGTTCTGCATTGCCATCATTAAAATATGATTAATTTTATGTATTTTTATATTTCAGATATTTACTTTTATATATTTCATTACTTCTATGGTTTATTAAATGACTGTTTATATATTGCAAAATTATAAAACAAAAAATGCAGGAATAAAATTAAAAAAAAATAGTTGCATTAAAATAATATAAAATGTGTACATTTATTTCTCTCAGTGTATTTAATAACACTCAATTTAAAGTAATGGTAAACATAAAATATATTCAATAAAATATATTAGTTTTCTTGAAATATCATTATGATGCATTAAAATTTCTGTTCTTTTAGCTTTGCATCTTTTAACAAAAGAAATATTTACTATTAAAGCAAACCAAAAACTCATTCTCCAGAATCAAGAAGAAATTTTAAATAAATTGTGTGGTCTGTATTAACTATAAGCATAATAATCTGCATAAATTCCATATGCATATGTTTCCTTATCTTAAAAATTATTTTAGCAAACACTGTCTACCATCAAAATCTTCATGAGTTTAAATCTGTTGAGCTGCCTGTTAACTTTCCTATTAACTCAAGTGAAGATTTGCAGAAGATAGAAATTTCTTTGCAAGATGAAACTATAAAAGTTTGTTTGGTAATTTTTCCCCATTCTGAGTAAATGTTTATTATGTTCAAAAATCAAATTTGTGATTTTTTTTTTAGATTCTTAGAATGTCTGACTGGTAGCTACTCAGTTGATTCAACAGTAAAACAATGAAAAAGTTGATTGATTTTATAGCTCAACATTATAGCTGGCTTAATGCAAAAGGAAGTTTTCCATCGTCTCAGATTATGTGAAATTTTATTTTGTATGTCCATAGCTTCTCAGTATCATTTTCCTGATGATTGAATCGATTTAAATTAAATGGATGTTTCTTATTGACTATAAATCATTACTACGCTTTCAAGACATGCAATGTTAATATGAACTGTGTATTGAACGTAATTTTAGAATTTGTTTTCATCTGAGTAGGGAGAGAATCCTAGTATCAAAAAAGAGATCAATTCCCTTATTTGATAAATATACTTTGTTTATAATTTTATCATTGTTACTAATATTTTACCATATCAGATCTTTTAAAATTTAAATTGTACTTTAACTTTGTTCTATACTTTCAATTACTTTGATGGTTATTTATAAAAACCTTTGCAAAATTATCATTGGAAAGAGTAATTCTCCAATGAATATGTTTGATTAATTATTTACGTGATTTATTTCAGAGTTTTCTGTAATAATAATTCTGATATACAACACAGGAAAGAGTTTTCTGTATGCTCCACGATTATCAATATCAATCTTATTTGTAAATTTTATTTGCTCTAGTATTCATCTCTTATTAGTTTGAAAGATAATGTGCTTTGTTATTTGAATAGTATTTTTAAATTTAAAGGAAAACAATTCAAAGTTGATTTTAATGTATATAACAGAATTTGATCATTTAAAATAATATAAATTATTACATCAAGACTTTAAACATATTTTAATTATTTTCTTAATTATGGTTAATGATGCAAAATTCTGCATTCCGCTACATACCATGAATGCACCTGACATAATGGATCTGAATTCTAGAAATCTAGTCCCTATTTTTATTATTTTTGAATTAATAAACAACTTTTCTTTTTCACAGCTGCTGCCAAAAAAATCCTTCTGGGAGTGGAACCATCACTGGTGCAGATAGAGTTGGCAATTAAAAACTGGCTGAGACATGCCAAAGCAAGATGCAGCAAATATATTTTTATTGACTAGAATTCTCAATCTCTTATTTAATTTTTGTAAAAATAAACATTGCTATTTTACTATACTGTTTCTTGTTCATTGACTCTAATACAACATTAATATGGTTTTATTTTTATGTAAACTGCTTAGTATTTTGTCAAAAATTAATGAAACAATTTTTAAACATTCAAAATTGGTACAGGTAAATTATTCTATTAAAAGTATTTGATATGCTTATTCTTATAGAGCTGACACAGTGCGTCCTTTTTAAGACCTTGTGTCTTAAAACCCAACCAAGTAATCTGCATTATGGAGCTTAAATCCTTATTAATTTATTCTCTTAAGACTACAATTGTACATACTAACTAGCTTTATCTGGCAGAATAAAAATTACATCATTTAATAGGTAGAAATAAGTAAAAATGAACGGGAAAAGAAGCCAACAGGTTGTAACATTCCTACATGATTTGCATTAAGTTTATTTTTTATTAAAGTGAAGACAAAAATTGTCAAATACGTACATGGAAAAATAGATAAGCATAGATTTTTTGTTATATATTATAAAGCATTTTTGTATGATCTTACTCTGATAGTACAATATTTTTTAACCTAAAAATTGCAATAAGGAAGTCAAAAAGTTTTTAAAACTAGAGATTCACGAGCCAAGATTCTGAAAGTAAAATTTAAGTGTCCGAGTTTGAAATACTTAAGTGTTTAGTAGCAGCTTTCATAAAAAAATTTTAGTACACAAGGCAAAACAAACCACACATTTTGAAACCCTGGTTTGTTACACTTATAAAATAAGTAATACAAAAATATCAAGTCATATTAAACCTAGCTGTAATTTTTTTAATTTGAAAGTTAAATTTTATTTATGATTTACTTAGACTTGCATGTTTATTTCATACAGGGCGATTGTCATTGAAAAACTAAAAAAATTTACATACATTATTTCAATTGGATAGATCATATTTGTCTTTCCCTAATATATTTTAGCACTGAGCATTAAAGGAGAATTTGCTTTTCTTTAATGGAACTATTATACTGATGTTTATATAGAAATAATTTCAGGTTCAATGATTTCTGAAATTTTTTAAAATCTATTGTAAGAAAATTGAAACACGTGATGCTGTTTTGATATTAGATACGAGGTTATTACCACGTGTAAACATTAGCGATGATGTGCAAAAAATTACCATTGAGCGACAAACCAACTATGGGTAAGCAAAAATTATATTTACATTCAAAAATAAAAATTTCCTTATATAGATGTCAAAAATATTTCCATTATGAATAGATGGTTGGTTGGGTTTTACCGCACAAGGTCCAAAAGAGGACATGCTGCGTCAAAACTAAAACTTTTATTTTGCCTTAATTTTTTTTTATTTATTAAAAATAAGCAAAAAAACGTTAAAATACATTAAAAAACAAAAATCTTTGTATATATTATTAGTAAAATTTTACTGTGTATATATATTTACAACAATAAAATTTAAAACATTAAATAAAATGCAAGAAACCTATTTGCATTTTTGAGAGCAATAGGTTTCTGTGAGGAGGATCCCCTAGCAAATCAAACAGTTTAAATATTAGTTTTAAAAAATTGTAAGCGTTGGTTGTTAAAATAATGACATGAAATTAAAATATGATAAATTGTGTATGGTTCATCACACGTTTCAAACCATGGATTTAATTCACTTAAAAACAAATGTCTGTGTGAAACGTGTGTTTGTCCGATATGAAGGCGAGTTAATCGAACATCGGCACTTCGTAACGGTAAAATTAATGAAGGGATGGCGTATGGGAAAATGGTACGTAATTTATTGGAGAGCTGCCTACTAAAAGACTCCTGCCAGATGGAATTTACAAATCTTTTAACAACCCTTCTCATGTCGAAAAGAGGGACAGATGAATTAAGTACAAACGATGCAGCTTTAGCAGCTGCATCTGCCTTTTCATTTCCGTTTAGACCTACATGACCTGGGATCCAACAGAAAATTTCATAGCCCTTGCCCATTATGAATAGAAATAGAATAGAAAAATAGAAAAAGTAAATAATTAAAGAATACACACACAATAACTATTTTTGAATTATAAGCAATATTTTCTCGAAATTTAATTTTACTTATTTCACGATTTCAATAAAGTGTAAGAGAAAGAACTTCTATGCAATTTAAAAAAATAGACAATATAAAATTTTAATTATGAACACGTTTTAAAAAATTACATATTTGTAAATATTTTGGAAAAAAAATCTTTTACTTAAAAATTTTTT
>JAPDSC010066368.1:0-29546 GCA_026290005.1 Latrodectus geometricus | reverse complement strand
AGAACCATTACCAACATCTATGCCCAAGTTAAGAGACAAATCCACACACTGCTAACTGATGATCACAGTATTAACCATTAAGATGACAGAATGGAAATCCCATAAAAAAAATAATAAATTTGATAAAATTCTAACCACTAACATGAAATTGCAAATCATAACATTGGTAGGCAAATATCAAGTTTGAATGAAAAGTACCATAAATTGGAAATAATAAGACATTCCATGCACAGAAACCAGTTCCAGGTAATACAGCTAAAATGTGAAATAAAGGAAAATTTCAGTGGGCCTCTCACTTATATATTAAGAAAAACAAGTGAAAGGCATACTTTATAATAGAATAAAAAACTTTTACATTTGGAATTAACTAGCATAAGATCGTACCGATAAGGATTAAATCTCATTGTTCCAAACATTGCTACATAGTAAACAGAATGCCATAACTACCAAATGAATGCAGAATTACTATGGTGAAAGTGAACCATACTAGATTATATAAAAGATTTCATTAACATCAAATTAGAAAAGCCAGAGAGAATAGATGTTTTCTTTTAACTAATTGCAATTCTCTAACTAACTGGAAGATTTAAATCATATTTTGTGAACCAAAAACTTAGCTAGAGAGCAAATTAACAAGAATCCACAAGAATATCTGAATACTAAGAGTGACCAGCATGATAACCATTGTTGCCAAAGTAGAAAAAGATACTTATAATAGTGTGTCTAAACATGACACTGGACAGTGTAAAGGCACCTTGTCATGTTTCCCGATAAATTATTTTTCTATGACAGGTCATGGTTTGCTTATTGTTCTGTGATAACTTTTAGCATCGAAAATACAAATTTTTGAGCTGAAGGCCAGGGCACTAATTATTCAGCTTCCAACTCAGCCACTACCAAGATATATCTATCTGTGTGAAGACAACAAAGAAAAATAGTCATTGCAACGCTATATTTATCATTATATGGATTCAGCACACTATATGATAGCATAATATATAGTTAGATACATATCTAAGCACCTCTTATTCATATAATTCATAATAGAGATAGTTATCATAACATTTCTGCAATATTAAGGCTTATGCTTATACTTCACTTTAAAATCCTAATGTCGCATATTTTAAACAAGATAATGTCTAATCAAGTTTTTCCTTGATGCCCTGGTATTTCTTAAGGCAAAAGGTTTTATTATTGTCCTGGCTAGTGTATTTTCAGGAGTAGTCATCCTTTGGTGCATCAAATTTCTTTCAACAAATAATTTTAGAAAGAATAACAATGTAACTGCGGGTAACCAGAGTAACTTAGGGATCTCTAGCAGAGTGGGATTAAAATCATGTTAATTTAAAGCAGTCAAAACAATCTATGAATTCCAAAAGTACAGCATATACTGAACTTATTATGGAAGGAATAAGCAGTTAATTTATACCTTTATACCTTATAAGAAGCCTTATAAAAAGCAAAGAAAAAGGATTCTTAGAAATGTAACTAAACCAAATCAAAACTATAAACAAAAAACTTTAACAAAATTATTTAAAACCAAAATTATACAAGCGTCTATAATAATAAAATTAAATCAAATATATGAACAAGCTTTTATTATTTTTACTTATCTAGTTTCTAGATTAAGATGTAACCAAAGGCATAATTATTTATCAAAATTCTATTACAGCCACAGACAAAGCAATAAAGTTGTAATGACACAAATGAACAAATTCAAATAAAATAACTTAATTTTTAATTTAGAGTGAGGATATTTTTATAGTTTAATTTCATAATATGGATGAGAAGAAAGGAAAAAATGTCCTGATATATTTAGAACATTCAAGCAATCACAAAGTATTAATACCACTTGTTAAGACCTCCGTTATAATATAGATGGCGCACTCACTTACCCAAGTGAGGGAGTTTTTTGTGTAATTTAAGTAAGAAAGTAGCTGTAACATGGGAAGGTGACAGACGGGCCTGCCGTTTGGTCTTCCTTTACTTACTCCTTTTAATGTTGAATAAAAGTTGTTTTTGTTAAGATACAGTCCACTTAAATTCTATAGTTAGTAGGACGATTCCTACATTTAGGTCCTAGTGACCCCGAGATTACCAGCATAAACAAAATAATTAACTATGGCAAAGCAACAAATTACTGTTTTGAATCAGCAGCATAGTGCCATCAAAACAAAAATAATAAGATTAGAGTAATTTATAAACGACTATCAGGAAACGAATGAAAGTCAAATAGAACTTTTACAGAAACTGGACAATGTTAAAGCTATAAACAAGAGTATTGATGGAATGAGAAGTGACTACTATGCCTTACCAGAAGAAGTAAATGTCGATGAACATTTAAACAACTTAGAGGAGATTCAAGAAAGCCTGAATAAAATTGAGGTAAGGTTGAAATTCCTTATTTCTCAATTGAAAAATACAAATGAATTTGATAAGAAACAAACTAAATGTCAAAATGTCTCTATGATTAAACTTCCTGAAATACCTTTACCCATATTTTATGGTAATTATTAAGATTGGAACGTTTTTAAGAGTCAATTTTATTCCTTGATAGTTAACAATAATGATTTAAATGAAACGCAGAAACTTTATTATTCAAAAGCATCCTTAAAAGGTGAAGCAAAATCAATTCAAGCAAAAGATGACACTTTTAATTCTCTATTAAAAACTCTTGAAGAAAGGTATGAAAACAAGAAATTAACAGCGGACTCACATATAAATTCAATTTTCTCTTTAAAGAAACTAACTCAAGAATCATCGAAAGAATTGAGAAAGTTTACGGATAATATTTTAAAACACTTAAGAGCTCTGAAATTGTTAGGAAAAATAGTTGAATTGGATAAATTATCTGAATTATTGCTAATTCATATTATTTCACAAAAGCTATAGATAAAGAAACGCGTAAACAATACGAAATGACTCTAGTCACAAACAAACTTCCAAATTGGGAAGAATTTATAAATTTTTTGTTAAAGCGAAGTCAAATAATAGAAAATAAGCAAAAAAATCAACCTTCATATGTAAAGTCAAAAGGTGAAAACTATTTTAAAGTAAAAATTTAATGATAAAATCGAATTCCAACTGTCCAATATGTTTAAATGATTCGCATCCCATATATAAATGTAAAAAAATTCATGAACTGTCTATTAATGATCACTATAACGAAATAAGATAGAAACATCTTTGTTTTAACTGTTTCGAATCCCATAAGCTTTCGGAATGTAAAAATCAAAAGACTTGCCAAATATGTGAAAGGAAAAATCTACAGCAGAAACACCACACTCTCATATGCAGGGATGGCGAACGAACAGAAAGCCCTTTGACCTTGAAAGAGCGCAACACTACTCTATCAGTTACAATGACTAACCGCTGCCTCTCCCCTTCTACAGCTCCCGAGTATGTGATATTCTCAACAACTAAAATGCAAATAAAAGGAAAAAACGGAAGTTTATTTTCTTTTCGCTCCCTACTGGACTCATGCTCGCAATCGTCTTTCTGTACAAATGAAGTTGCCGACTTGTTAGGAATAAAGAAAAAATATGTTAACGCACCCATTGCCGGGATTAACGGGTCTTCTTTAACAGTAAAAAAAAAAATATCCACTACAATTTCTAATACTGATAAGGATTTTGAAATAGATATTGAATTTTTAATAGTGCCAAAAATTACAGATTTAACTCCTTCAAAACAAATAGACATATCAAAATTAGATTTACTGAAGAATTCAAACTATGCGGATCCTGAATTTAATGAGCCAGGAAAAATAGATTGTTTAATTGGAGGTGAACTGTTTTATCACGTATTAAAAGCAAATCAAATTAAAGAACGAAAATATTATTTTGAGTGAAACAGTTTTTGGTTGGACAATTGCGGGTTCTATAAATGAAATAGAAATTCCAAATAAATTGCAGTGTTATTTAACAATAAATGACAATGATACTTTGAAAAATCTAATGGAATTCCTTAAAGTCAAAAAGATTACGAAACTATTCATCTTACAAGCTGCTGGGAAGATTTTCGATCCGACAGGACTTCTAACTCCATTCACTATAAGAATTAAATGTATGTTGCAAGAATTATGGCAAAGAAATCTATCCTGGGATGAACAACTTCCCACAGATATAGAAGAAAAATGATCTAAGTGGTGTACGAATTCCCTCATCTTTCAGAATTGAAAATCCCAAGATTTATTTTGGACAATTCTTCCAGTAAATATATGGAAATACATGGCTTTTCAGATGCTAGCAACAAGGCTTATGGTGCAGTAGTTTATCTCAAAGTCTACAAGGATAATGAGGCTGAAGTAAATCTTGTTGCTTTGAAAAGTCTAGTTTCTCCTGTTAAGAAGCTAACCTTGCCTAGATTAGAGCTAATGAGAGCACTACTCGCATCACGTTTAGTGGATAAAATAAAGAAAATCGTTCAAGAAAAGGCTACAACAAAGTTTATCTCTGGTCGGGCTCTCAAATTGTTGTACACTGGATTCAAAGTTCGCCAAGAAAGTGGAAACCATTTGTAACCAATACAGTGACAGAGATTCAAACCTTGACCGATGCCAATTCATGGTCTCACTGCCCTAGAAAGAACAATCTAGCAGATCTACTTACTCGAGGAGAAAGTGCCAGTTCCTTGATCCAGAGTTCTACTTGGTTTCATGGACCAACATTTTTGTTACAAGACAACTTTTTAAATGAATGCGTTGATCCAGTCAACGAAATAGAGTTCGAAAATGAACTGAGAAAAGCTGATGATTTATCTAATAAGAACTCTAATTTTTTAAGTTTAATATCTCAAAATTCATTTATATCCAATTTGTTGAAAATTTCTAATAATTATATAAAATTAATCCATGTATTAAGTTTTTGTTTCAGATTCATTCATAATGTAAAATCTCCATCAGAGAGGAAATTAGGTGTATTAAAATCTTCAGAAATTGAACGAGCAGAAATATTTATGGTAAGATTCATACAACAAGAGGAATTTTCGGAAGACATAAGTAAAATAATCAAAGATGAGCCCATTTCAAGTAACAGTACATTAAAATCTTTAAATTCACACCTTGATGAGGAAAATATTCTTACAGTTGGAGGCAGATTAAACAATTCAAATTTTGTTAAAGATAAGAAAAATCCCATTATTCATCCTAAGTCTAATAAATTAACTATAATTATCTTAAAATATTATCATGAAAAATATTTGCATGCTAATCCTCAATCCTTATTGTATTATGTAAGACAAAAATTTTGGCCACTCAATGGTAGAAATTTATGTCGAAAAATAGTGCATGAATGCTTTATATGTTTTAAAAATAAGTCAAAATACAGAATCAAATAATGGGAAATTTGCCTAAAGAAAGAATAGAACAAACTTATCCCTTTAATGTTACAGGTATTGATTTCTGTGGTCCATTTCATGTTAGATTTAAAAATCAAAGAAAAGGAACTCTCAATAAAGTATACGTAGCAATTTTCATTTGCTTAGTTACTTGTGCTGTTCATTTGGAAATAGTAACCGATTTCTCATCGGAAGCCTTTATAGCTTCTTTTAAACGATTTATTGCTAGAAAAGGTAAATGCGTAAAATATTCACCGATAATGCAAAAACATTTGTTGGTGCAAATAAGGAACTGAAAAAATTAAATGAAAATTTGAAAAATCCTGATAATAAATTAGGTAATTTTTTTTCTTACGAAAATATCGATTGGAAATTTATACCTCCCACATCACCTAACTTTGGAGGTCTTTGGGAATCAGGTGTAAAGTCATTTAAATACCACTTAAAGCGAGTAGTAGGAAACAACAACTATACGTTAGAAGAATTTTTTAACTATAGTTATTCAAATTGAAGAAATGCTAAATTCTAGACCTCTTACTCCATTAAGTTCTGATTTTGATGACTTTGACACATTAAGCTCTGATCATTTTTTAATAGGCAGACAATTAAAGAGTATTAACGAACCTAGTTTAGCTGATATAAAAGAAAGTAATCTAAATAGATGGAAAAGAACAACTAAGGCTACTCAACAAATATGGAAACTCCGGAAAAGAGATTATTTAAGCAATTTGCAAGAAAGAACGAAATGGCAGTTTGAAAAGGATAATGTAGAGACAGGTTCTTTAGCTTTAATAAAAGAAGATAATCTTCCGATTAAAAAATACTTAATTGGTAGAATAGAACAAGTTTTCCCAGATAATGACTCTAAAATAAAAGTTGTGAACATTAGATTGACAAATGGTACTATTATGAAACGAAATGTTAGAAATTTAAGTATTTTATCTGTAAATTAAAAGATATTGCTCATGTTTGAAAGTGCATAAAAATTGAATTGCATATTATTCATTTATATACATTTTGCATATTTCTTATCTATATTGTAATGTGTGTTTATTATATAATGCTATTGTATAATGTTGTCAACTGTTAAAAAATTGAATTTATCAAATTGAAGTTATTATTTACATAATGTCATGATATTTTGTAATGTAAACTTATGATATTGTTTGAAATTCACACTTCAACCTGGGGGAGTATGTTAAGACCTCCGTTATAATATAGATGGCCTTCTCACTTACCCAAGTGAGGGAGTTTTTTGTGTAATTTAGTAAGAAAGTAGCTGTAACAGGGGAAGGTGACAGACAGGCCTGCCGTTAGGTCTTCCTTTACTTACTCCTTTTAATGTAAAATAAAAGTTGTTTTTGTTAAGATACAGTCCACTTAAATTCTTTAGTTAGTAGGACGGTTCCTACACCACTTATCAAACAATCCTAATTGAGGATAATTCAGTTCCCATAAAGGAAGCTAAAAAATTAATTAAAAACATGTATAACAAACCTTGTCAGGATGCACAGCTAAACAAGCTTTTTTATACATTTTCTTCACGTCAGCAGGTGTTACGAGTTGATGCATCCCACAATCACTCCACCTTGTTCCTTCCCAAAGAACAGTGTGCAAGGAACACAAAAGTGCTCTGATATTCCTTTCTTTATGGCTAGTCCAATCCATTATCTAAAATGAAAATATTATTAACAAAGAAATAAGGTATACAAAATAAGCTATCCATTTAAGAAAAATTCAAAAACAAGATAAAAGCATAAGATTTATAAAAAAATATTACTTATTTGTAATATAATTTGCTTTTAATAAGTAATATTCTTAATTTTGCAGAAAAGAATCATACATTATGATTTATTACATTATTTTCAGAAACAAAAACAGAAGTTAAAGTAAATAAAATTACCATCAAAAGTGTAAATCATAAATATTAATATTTAATTCTGTAAAACAAAATTTAAGGTAATAAAAATCATTTATGAAAGTAGAAAAATGCTAAAAGAAATATTGTTTTTTATTAGCTAGCAATATAAGCAATAGCTTATTTTAAGGTGTGAATAAAAAAATCAGCTTGTTAAGTTTTATTAAATATAAAATATTTATAATTTATTTTATATTTAATAAAAATTAAATGATTTCCAAATTTATCGAGAGTTACATCATATTTCATCGAGACACTTAATTATTGTCACCAACTATACAATGCACATTTAATAAATTAATAGCATCTAATTTATCCTAGCAAGATTTTATTATAGTTATTGTGTTACTGAATTTTATATTCATTTATCATTACAATTTTTTTCATATTCAAACAATTAGTGTAGTTTCTTACTATATATGTATATGTATACTTGAAGTGCAAATCTTAAAAAAACTTAAATATAAAATCTATTTTTAAAGCATTATATAATTTTCACACCATTACATTTGAATAAAGAATAAAATTTTAATTTATTCTTCAACACATCTTTTATCATTAATATTTCAAACAAATTCCTGAATACACACTTCTCAATGAGTAAAAATATTTTAAATTTTCAGAATTCAGTATCGTTAATCATTGTTTTACGTTTAATAAATTTATCCAATAACAAAATATGTTTAAAGGTAATTTATATGTAAATGTGACATAAATTATTTTATGAATACAAACAAATTACCATTAACATTTGTCTAGAAAAAAAATCAGTTTTAAAAAAATATAATTAATAATTTTATGCCCAAATATCCAATAAAAAAAACTGAGGCTTTATAAATTAGAAACAAAAATTTCATTTTTTTCTTACCAAGAAAAGAACTATTCATATCTAAGGCATAGATAATTTGCGAGTAATAAGTAAGTGTTTTACAACTTCTAAATATGAGCAAAATTGTTTCAATCTTAAATTATTATAAAGTACTTTGTACAATTATCTCAGTAACTCCACCAAAAAATATTCTATTCAATGATAAATAAGAAATTTTGTTGTTTTTAGAATGGAAATGGGAAAAACAGCTCTAACACATTATTTATAATTCACTGAAACTAAGAAAACTGAAACAAACCTTTAACCTTTCTGGATCAAGCTCTTTAGCAAGTTCTTCTCTTCTCATTTCGGCTATTGTAACTGGACCATCTTTCTTTTTAGTAAAGCCAGTAAACCCTTGATTACCAATGAGATCACTGAAATCATCATCTGCTAGTTTTGGTTTTGGAGCTATGTTAGATATGTTACAAAAAAGAAAAATTGTTAATTAAAAATATTTCCCTTTACAACAATAAAAGAATATATAAATTAAAATTACCTCCTCCACCAGCTTTTCTTCCTGCATCTCGGTCACCAAACACACTAGAAAAATGATTTCTGCTGTAATCTGGTTTGGATGATGGAGGTGGATTTGTTGAGGCTCCTTGGAATGCTGAATTTGCTGTGCCAGCATAAGATTGTGGTCTTGGAAAATGCTGTGGACTGGTATTCAAAAATTGACTACCTGGTGTTGTGGACTGTGTTTTTTCTGTAGATTTCTGGGTTTGTTCTTGACCAAATTTTCCAAAATTTCCTGATCAAAAATAATTTTTCAAATAAATTAAGCATGCCATGAAAAGTAATGAAAAATATAAATTATGAAATTTAAAAATACAAGGTCAATATACAAATATAATATATTTTAATATAATAAATTTATTTTAATTTATTAAAACATTAGTTTTAAAATATAATATGCAGTTTATGTAACAAAATGCTGCCCAACCTGTCTAGTGGTTAGCATACCTGACTACAGATGGGTGGGACCTGGGTTCGAATCCTAGCTCGGGCATGGATGTACTTTCTTTCTCTCTCTTTCTTGTCTTTGTCCTTTGTGTGTGAATGGTTGCCTACCCTATAAACGGGTACCTATAGCATGTGTGTACTGAGGAAGTAGGATTCCACGCCAAATATGGTTCAGTTGGAAAAGTGGAGCAGCGCACCTCATATTGCCAGCCTGGCTGGCACACGACAACAACATGTAACAAAATAACTAATATTTTTCAAATTTTGTAATTTCAGAATTAAAAATAAAAGTGATTTTAATAAAAAAAAGCGCAATGATGGAAGCTAAAACAAAAATATATATTAAAGAAACATTTTCCCAAAATTTTCATTTAGGAGAAGCTAACATTAAATAGTTAAAAAAAAAATATTCATAATTACTTATCTACAAAAAAATTTAAGCATTTTTTAGTGAATAGTTTTGTGTAGATTCTAAATCTAATGATTTTTATAATTTTTCAACAATTTTATTTCTAACATTAACCACAAAAGTTATTTTATGGAAAAAAGAATTCCAAGAATTCTATGCAAAAGAGTATTTAAAAATAGTTATTTAATTTTTCATTAATCAAACTAAATGTTTAAGAATTCTTTTAAAATCATTAAAATACTATTTGAACCATTATATTTAATAATAGTTCTCAGAAGTAAAGAAAATAGCAAGTTATATTATTTTAATTTCATTAGAATATAGATTTGACATTAGTTTTCATATTATTTAAGATAGAATAAGTCATTAGAATACACTCTTTATACTTTGAAATTTTTCCACTGAAAATACTATTTTCACATTTTTTTGAAAATGTTAACATTCTTGAATTATACAATATAAAGGTGTGTGATTAATAAGTTATGCATTAAAGCTAATATAAAATATTAACAGTAAAGATATTGTTATTTAAAGTGATTTTTAATTTTTTTAAATAATTTTTGTATAATAAACTTATATAAAAATTATTTAAAAAAAATTAAAAATTTGAAATAATCAACAATATTAAATGTTTCACAACATATTTATTATTGTTGGTTATTTCAAATTTTTAAATCCAAATATTAGTGCAGAAGCACAAAGTGCAGCAGGACAAAGTCTTTAATATTGTAGACTAAAAAAGATTACAATGATTTGGTGGCTTAAAATGAGTGATGAAAATTAACTAGAAATTTTCAGTGAATTGGAGATTTATTACACTTTAATAAACATTTATACATAACAGCATCTCTACAATCAAATAGATGATTAATTGTTTTTACAAAGATGTATAATAATCGGCCATGTGCCCAGCAAAGCCATCTGGCACAAGTCTTCTAGAGAGAATATAAATTTTCACCATTAGTGTTCAATATATCAGTTTCCAGTCAATAGCTTAAATATACAGCTTAAGAAGCACTCTCTTCCAATAATTAGTTTATTAGCTGATGCCAATAACCAGAAATTAAATATTTCAGAAAAATAGCCTTTTAGTGGCTAAAATCTCTGACTTCATGGAAGACTGACAAAACACAAGTTTTGCTGAAACCAGAATAAGTAAATTTAAACTTTCTCTGCTGTGAGTGGAAATATGAAAAACAAATTCAAGTTTCATTTTTACACCTCTGTAGCAATCTAAATAGTTTAGTTTTGAAATTATTTCTACTTATGGAGTTTGCTGAGCAAGTGATGGTAGACCATGCAAGAATATTTTTTTAAATATGAAAAGTGATATTAAATTTAAGAAACACTTAATATGGCCAACAAATATAATAAACAAAACTTTTGTTCTAATTTATTAATAACTTATATTTTCATGAATCAATTTCATAATCTTATCAATTAAATTTAAAGTTTAATTCAATAAAATTACTGTTGCTCAAAAATATTTCCTTCCTTCAAATTATTAGTTATAATTTTATGACAAATGGTTTTCCTTAAAAATAATCCTTTCATTTAATTTCTGTGCAGTTTATAGTTTATAACATTTGATAAAATGTATTATATTTTATTGATTAATTATATATTATATTTTTATACAGCAGAAGCTTTTTAAAGAGCTGATACCAAACTTAAAATAACAAATACAATCAAAACAAGTTTTTGAAAACATGAAATTACACAAGTTTATTTATCAATATAATATCATATATAATTCATATGCAGAATACCAAATACTAATTAATGATTAGCTACATATCAACAAACTAAATCTCATTTATGTATTACAAATTGTTTAAAACTAGAAACTCAGTAATAAAAGGATAGTCAAATATATAAGATGAAGGATATTAAAAATTTAAATAGAATTTTAAAAACCTATTGCACCTAAAAATGCAAACAATCACTCTATGTGGTTTAAACTCAATTAAATTTGATAAAATTAAATTTGCTCTGTTAAAAAATACTTGGCATTTATCATTTACATTGAAGTTAGAACAAAAATTAAAATGTTATGTACTGTATATGGTACATTATACATGTCACAAATCAGAGAACTCTGAGAGAAGAATAAATGCTTGTGTGTAAATCAAGTATGTCCAATTTGAAGGTGTGTAATTTTTACTTCAATTTTTCGCATAGGAACAACTGGGAGTGGAAGAATGCGAGGAGATACATTATATAATTTGTTGTTTGTCTGCAAATTCCAAGTTTTATGGGAGGAAATAAAGTCTTAGACAATTTGTTTAATGTCAAAAAATGTTAATACTTTACATAAAAGGTTAGTGGCCTTTTTAGTAGCAGTATCTGCAAGCTCATTCCCAGTAATGCCAACATAACTAGGAACCCAACATCAAATCCTTTACTCTTCGATATATTTAAAATATCTAATATTTTCACAATATGTCATTTGTCATTAAAATGGTCTAATTGCATGATCACATTCATGCTATCTGTTTAGATACAGTATTTTGGATGAGAGTTGGATAGTATTAGTTATAGAGCACATAAAATTGCAACAGCTTTGGCTGTGTAAACAGAACATGATGTATGAAGTTTATATTTGTAAAATGTACTTCCAATAACAATATTATAACCAACATGATCACTTGATTTTGAGCCATCAGTGTAAACAGGAATGTAGGAGGAAAATTGATAATGAATGTAAGAGAAAATCTGTTGCAAAATAAGAGGAGCTATGGCTGATTTACTGTATCCAGCAAAGTGGATTTATTATATTAACAATAGGGGTGTTCCAAGGTGGAAATTTCAGAGAATCTGTAATTTGGATTTGTAAATCGGGGAACTCAGATGAAGACAGGAATGAGCTTGTACGTTTATAAAATGGTAATATTTTATATGGTCCTACATTACAAATCTTCCTAAGAGAGGAGCAAACAATCATAAATCTCAAAAGGGGTTGTGATGCTAATAACATTTTAAAATAATTTAGAGATAATTGCTTACATTTCATATCAAGAGGTAATTGGCTACAAACCACATAAAGGCTCTAAACAAAAGTAATCCTGAATGTTCCAGAACAGATTCACAAAGTTGAGTGATGTACAGGGTCTAATTTGCATAATACACATGACCTAGCTGATCCATAAATTACACTACCGTTGTCAATTTGAGATAAAATAACTGATTGATATACACTGAGTAAAACTGTACAATCTGCACTCCAAGAGGCATGAGTACTTTGAGAATATTTAGCAATCTTTCACACCTCTTACGCAAATCTAAAATATGAGGTAGGAAAGTCAACTTTTCATCAAACACTAGCCCAAGAAATGATACTTGATTAATTACAGGAATTATTGTGTCTGATATCTTAATTTCTGGATCAGGATGAGGCAAAGTTTTTCTGCAAAAATGGATACATTTACTTTTGGGAAGTGATAAAATGTGCCCATTATCATTACAGCAAGCAACAAGATTATTGACTGCAGTGTGTAATTGCTGTTCAATAAGCCCTGTATTAGAACCTTGGCAAGAGATTTGGAGATCATCAACATATAATTTTCCATGAATTGATGGTTGCAATACATGAAGAATGTTGCTGTTGCAAATATTAAAAATAGTAACACTTAAGACACTTCCCTGAGAAGCCCCTTCAGATTGGATAAATGGATTGGAAAAAACAGATCCTATACGGTCTTTAAATATACGAGAATTTATAAAATTCTGAATGAAAATTGGTAAATTTCCTCTAAAGTTAAAGTTAAATAAAGTGTGAAGAACTCCATAACACCATGTCCTATCATAGGTCTTTTTTATATCAAAAAAGATAGACACCAAATGATGTCTCAACACAAAGGGATTCCTAATTTGTGTTTCTAGGCATGCAATATTATCAAGTGTGGATCTACCTTTCCGGAATCCACTCAGATAAAGTAATATGTATGGATTGTCTTCAAGTACATAAACAAGACAGGAGTTAACCATATGCTCAAAAGTTTTAGCGAGACAATTTGTGAGAGCAATTGGAAGGTAGTTTTGAGGATCAGTTGGATTTTTCCCCAGTTTCAATATTGGAATAACTATTGCTTTGCACGACATACTGGGGTAAACATGTTCATTCCATATTCTATTGAATAGAACAAGAATGTTTTTCAAAAAATCATGGCTAAGATGACAATGCATCTTATATGAGACACCATGTGGTTCTGGACTAGTATTTTTACTTTGGGCAGTACTCTCAGCGGTTCTAGCACAGAGAAATAGCAATTATATGGTTGTATCAGTTTATCATGAAAATTTAGGTTTTTTTTTTCCCAGCTTGCTCTTTGGTTCTGAGAAATTTAGGATTATAAGAGACTGGACAAGATACCCTTGCAAAAGTGTTACGTAAAAATTGACAATATCATATGAGACAGCTCCTCTTTGTAATATTGTGATAGAGAAATATTGATATAAACCACTAGATGCTTTAACTTTCTTCTACTACTGTTTGCTCAAAGTTGATGTGATGGAAGAGATATCTTATCCAAGATTCTTTTTGACTATTTCTTTGTACTCAATGAGCTAAAGCCTTACGAGATTTTCTACAGTAAGACGCCTACGAAAAATAGACCACAACTTTTTCTGTATCTTATGATACCTGGCACTTATTGTTCTGCCATGGTTTATGATGTTTGCATGGAACTGGGGAGTGCTAAGTCATCATGCTTTTGGCTGCACCTAGAAGTGCATCAGTAACTTTTTGCACAGCATTATCAATGTCCTCATTTTGAACCATGCTGTCAGTAATCTCAGCTAATTAGGTGTAGTGTGGCCAATCTGCACGATAATAAGAATGAAAGACTTGTGGTCTACTTATACCAGTTTGAGTTATAATTAGAGGAAAATGATCACTGTTATATAAATCATTTTCAACTTTTAAATTTAATAAAGGTAGAAGCACTGGTGAACAAATAGCCAAATTTAATGAATGGAAAGTTCTGGAGGGTTGATAGAAAGTTATTTCTGTGGAATTTAAGAGGCAAATACTGTATAAAAAATTTAAGAGGCAAAATGAACTGCTCAATTATGCAACCACAAAATTTTGTATTATCACTACTCCATAAGGTGTTATGCCCATTAAAACCGCCAAGCAATATAAAGGGTGTAGGTAGCTGATCCAACAGAGTGTTCAAATCACTTTCATGAACAACAATGTGGGGAGGCAAGGAAATGTTACAAATAGTAATGAGAGATGTTGTATGAACACATACTGCAACAGCCTGTAGTGATGTGTTAAGGGAAGTTACAAGACACAAGAATACTTACAACTCCAAATACTGTATCAGGAGTAACATTTTTTCTCACACAGTTATAACCATGCAATTTAAAACACTGAGGTTCCAAGAATGTTTCTTGAATGCCAAAACACACTGGATTATACACATTAACAATAGTTTTGATATCTTCTATATGAGTATGAAGACCTTGACAGTTCCAAGATAAGAAGAATACTATTAATTAATATTAAATGTTCCGGCCTTGGAACAAGCCATCTGGGATTTAGACAAATCTTCACTTTGGAGAGTTTCATCATCTAAGACAGTGGTGTGTAAACTAGGGATCACCAAATTTTTATGAAATGCATTATGCCTGCATGCTGCATACTATACAGTGTACATATAAACAGTGAAGCACCATCACTCACTGTTAAATTGCAATTTCAGGCTGTCCGCTCTTTTTTTGGACGTAATACGTAATGTATGCAAAGTGGGAAGACGCAAGTTTTTCACTCTGGTAGATAACGCCCTCTTCGCGGTAATTCACCAGTTTTACTGAAAAGCAACTATTTTACTAGACTAACGTCTAGTCAAATAGGCGCTTTTCCACAGGGAAAGGGTAAAAATTCTTTTCCTTGATCAGCCAATCAGATAGCAAGGTACGCGGTGTATCTGATAGTCAGTGTGAAGATGTGAAGTATTCGCATGAAGTTATAGCATGTTTCAGTTGGACTGTAATTGTTTTAGTTTATCCTTGAGTTTTATCATGTGATGTTGTGTAATTATGATTTTTTACATTTTTATCTGGCTTTGCTACTCTTTGTTATCAGGTATGTACTATCATTAGAGAACAATCTGTTAATTTTATTGAATTTCTCGAAAAAAATGATGAAATTTTATATATTATTTGTTTTAGTTTAAATAATTTAACCCCTATTTTCATAATGGATAAATGGGTAATACGTACAACAGGTACATCTTCAGCTAACAAATGAACAAATACTGATGAAGAGTCGCAAAATACTGAACTAAATGCCTGATCTAAAAAAAATAAGAAAATATAATGAGGAATTTATTAAGTATGGTTTTACATTTTGTGTTATTGACGATGAAGAACGCCCGATATGTGTCATTTGCAATGAAAAACTAGCAAATGAGAGCATGAAACCAGCTAAATTGAAAAGGCACCTGGAAACTAAACATAAAGAACTTCAAAATAAACATGCAGAATTTTTTTCAAAGACGAGCTGAAAATCTGAAAATTTAAAGTGCACATTTAAAGAAATTTACAACAATACCTCAGAAAGCATTACAAGCCTCTTTAGAAGTTTCTTATCTAATAGGAAAAACAATGAAACCCCATACAATTGAAGAATTCCTTATCCTTCCTGCAGCAACTAAGATGACATCAATTATGCATGGCGATATATATGGAAATGAACTAACAACAATACCATTATCAAGAGATACTGTGTCTCAGCGGATTTTCGAAAATTAAAGAAATATCGAGTCAGAAGTCATAAAACGCATGCAAAATTAATCTGTATTTGCTTTACAACTAGACGAGACTACCGATATTACTAAAATGTCACAACTAATTATTTACGTTAGGTTTATTTTTAATGAAGATATAACAGAAATGATTTTATGTTGCAAAAGTTTGGAAGGAAAAACAAGTGGAAAAAAATATTTGAAGTAATAAATGAATAATTTGTCCCTTACCTAGGCAAACTGTGTTGAAGCTTGTACTGATGGTGCTGCAGCATTAACAGGTTCAAATAAAGGGCTCAGAGGCTCAATTCAGAAGATGGCGCCTCATATTGTATTTAATCACTGTATGATTCATCGTCAAGCTCTTATTGCAAAAAATATGGATGAAGAGTTTCACAACATATTACAAAATGCTGTTAGTTCAATTAACTACATTAAATGCAACAGCCACAACAGCCATTTTTTTCAGTACTTTGCAATGAGATGGGCTCAACGTATGAGAGATTATTGTTACACACCGAAGTCAGGTGACTTTCACATGGGAAAATACTACAATGGATATTTGATTTGAGAAATGAAATATACATGTTTTTAATCGAAAAGAAACATAGATTGGCAAGTTATTATATCAATGAAGTTTGGCTAGGGAAGTTGAGCTATTTAGTTGATATTTTCGAAAAACTTAACAACCTTAATTTGAACTAGCAGGGTGAGAATTCAACTATCATAACTTCTGACAGTAAAATTCAAGCTTAGTCTCTGGAAAACTGAACTGCATAAAAACAACACCGACATGTTCCCTTACTTTAACGATTTTATCAAACAAAATAATATAGATATATTTACATTTAAAAACATTTCCAATCACATTGAAAAATTAAAGGAAAATTTTTCAAGAAGATTCAAAGATTTTCCTGAAAACGATCTTGGTTGGATTCGTGATCCATTTTCCTTTGACATATGCAGTTCAACTCTTCAAATTAGTGAGAAAGAGCAATTGATAGATCTAATTAGTGACTATAATCTTCGAAATCAATTTAAGAATCAGCCTTGCCACAAATTTTGGCTATCTGTCGAAAAACAATACCTTGTTTTGTGCAAGAATGCCATCAGAGTGTTAATACAATTTGGATCAACGGATTTATGTGAAACTGGATTTAGCAAACTAGTTTCAATAAAAACTAAATACTGCTCGCTTTTAAACCCTGAAGATGATATGCGAATTGCAATTACCAACATATATCCAAACATCAATGAGATAATTAGAAACTTGCAGCCACATACACCTCATTAAAGGGCAATTTACTGATTTTTGTGTTATACAAAAATATTTTCTTAAAATTATAAATAAAATTAATATGAGTCAAATATGATGATTTTATTCCATGAGAAACAAACGAAATGCACGAAATATACATCGCATTTGTGAACAGTTATCTTTCTAGGGGTCGCCAAAAATTCTCTCTACAAAAGGAGTCAAAGAAAGTTTGCGCACCACTGATTTAAGAGATCTACCTTCATTTCACCTTTTTTAGAAAGTAGAGTTCTTTTATTTATAAAAGGTGATTTATGGAGCTCTTCTTTTGCATGCTTCAATTTTCGGGATCTTTGGTGCTTTGTTTTTGCAAAAGACTTTGGAGAAATACATTTATGTTGAAAATATTTGATAATTTTGAAATCAGAAGATTTAAGCATTTTGTTTAAGTACTACAAGATTTCATAACTTTTTTGATAGCTTATGAATAACAAATACCTTATTGAGAAGTATGGGACGACACTATGCGTCTTGCTTCAGGGTAAGATGCGTTTTGTTTTATTTTTACAGTTATAATTTCTTTTCTAGTATCCATGTTGGGCACAACCAGGAGTAAGAAGGAAGTTCCCCATTATAGTTGACACATTTTTCTTGTAATTGACATGTATTACTGTCATGTCCAATGGAAGCACATCAAACACAAGTTAAAGGTCCGCTACAAGTAACTTTCGCATGTCCAAAGTGTTGAGATTTAAAGCAATGCTAAGGGTTTGGAATATAAGGTCAAACACTACAATTCAGGTAACTGGCTCTGATAGACTGTGATAGTGTAGGAGTTGCAAATGTGAGTATGAGGTGTTTAATTTTTATGATTGTGCCCTCTTTTCTAATTGTAATGTGTTGTACATGGCATAATTTTTAGTCAACAAGATTTAGAATTTCATTCTCTGAAACATTGAATAAATCTTCAGCTGAAATCACTCCCCATGTATAATTTAACCTAGTATAGGCAGATACTATAACATCAATATTACCAAGACATTTCAATTTTAGAATGGTTTCAGCCTATTTAATTGATGAAACTTAGATTAAGAGATCACTAGATTTCATCTTGCAAACATTTTTGACATTTCCAGCCACAGTAATAAGACTTATTAATTAAGAAAGGTGAAACATTATCAAAACTGTCTTCCATTCTTTTAATGGCAAAACATTTTTGCTCACGAATCATTTATTGCTCCATAGGGAGTAAAGAATTAGAATTACATGCCATAAAAAAGATGGATTAATTCAAGGCCTGACCGCACCATTCCCCATGAAGCCAACAAAAGGATGTAAGAAAACAGCAACAGTGCTTTCAATACCCTATACACTTTCAATACACCTCTGAAGTGGGCTTCACTCTCATCGAGTCACTCAGCAGATATACGATCTCTTGGTCCATTTAAGTTGATTGATGAGTTGAGGACAACAACACACCTCCCATTTATCTGAAGCAGAGGACAAAGTAATGTGTTGGTCTCTGGGAGCCTCCTTTCCAGGGACACGGGTCTCCACCTATAGCAAACATAGGTGTTTTAGTCCCTAAGAGAAGCTAATAGCAACAGGATAGCAATAACTACTCTAGGGGAGACCTCAACCTTTTATAAGGCAACCACAATGATGGAGAAAAGAAAGAAAAAGCAAGGAAGAATAGGAGAAGAAAAGAAAGAACAGATCATTGGTGTACCTCTGGATTGTGACACCCGTGTTTACTTAAAGAAAGTAAGCCCCCTGAAGGGATTTAAGAAAGGAGTACAGAAGTTTTTTCAAAATTTTTGCCACTACATATTTGCATCAAAATTTTAATTAAATTTTTAATTCTGTGACAAAATTTGAAAGTTAAAGTGAAAAATGTGAGCTAAGAAATCTTGCAAAATTATAAAATAGCTATTTAGAAAAATATATTTGCAGAAATTACAAGAGCAACACCATTATCTTACTGTTTAGTATTCGCAGAAGCACATCTCAAATTTTCAGCCTGAAATGTGCTGTCTTAACTTCTCTGCCATAGTATATTTAGCATTTAAAAGAAAAAAAAAATTAAAAGCAATTACTGAAGTCTTATTTTACATTACCAAACATAAAACAGCCATAATATGCATATTTGTTTTTAAATATTAAGGACCTCTTATTCTATATAAAAAATTTTATGCCTTCTATAAATTAAAAATATTTAAAGCACTGAATTTAAAATATCCTCTGTATTTAATAGAAATTTAATTCAGATATAATTCTTCTCAATATGTAACTTCAAATTGTAAGTTACTACTAAATTGTACAATTATAATGTGTAAAGACCTTAAAAGCAAAGACACAATACCTAATAAAGAACATTAAGAGATAATTAAAAATAAGTTATAATTAAAATAAAATATTAAAAATAATTGGTAATTTAAATAAATTACAACATACCAAGGTCAGCAAAAGGATCAGATTTAGCAAGAGCTTCTAAATTGGGAGTAGAAGCATTTCTAGGTATTCCACCAGAACCTAATCGTGGCCCTAAAGTCTGAGCAGTTGCTACATTGGCTGTTAATGTTGCAGAATTAGCAGCATTACCAGATTGATAAACTGAATCCCAACTTCCCAACAATGAAGAATCTTGGTTCGCAGCTGCACTCATATTAAATGCAGATGCACTGGAAGACATAGCTGGCTTATGCTTAAAAAAAAAAAAAAACAATTTAAATAAACTATTTAGTGTATTAGACATAATTTCTTCAAATATAGTGCATATTGAAATATCTTTAATTCAGGTTAATTTACAGTAAACAGGTAAAGTAATTCAGGTTAATTCAAAGTAAATTAAAATTTTTTAATTATTGAAAAAGATAGTGAATTAAATTTTTTAAAATAATCAAAATGACACAATAACAAATAGCTTGCAGAAAGAGAAAACTTCACAATACAAAAATTGATTGTTTAAGTATTTAGATAAAGCACCAAGAAAAAAATTTTTAAGTTTTTTTATAGAAATGATTTTAATAATAAATATGAAATTAATTTTTCTCCTTAAAAGTTAATATAATCCTTTATAAGACATTGTAAATGATTAGTCAGAAAAATGTCTCATAGCATAAACAACATTTAACACAAAAATATTTTAAAATTATTATATAAAACAAGTCTTTTTAACATTCCATCTACAGAGCATTAATTTTTATTTACTATGTTCTTCATATATTTATAAAAATCTGTTTCATAAAAAGCTTTAACATTCCATATGTTGAACATGAAAAATAATTTGATGATATTCTTGAATGGAAAATGTATTTGCATGTATGACTTAATTATTTAATAATAAAGCAAAAAATATTCAAAGAATTCACAAGTTAACTTTTTTTAGCTACGTATAAACATAAAATCCACGAAAATATTTCCTGAGTGGTATTATGCAATGGGCATGCAAAAGAACTTTGTGACATCTTCCAGCTCTATTATAGCACTAATTGATGTCACACTTTAATAAAATTAAAATACTTTCATTACCCCTACATTCTTATTTTAAAAGCAACAGTGATTTAATATTTATGATGTATTTCACATTTGAATTTGCTTCTTTCTAAAAATAATAAATCAAACAGAAGATGAACTTCAGTATATTTATTTCAAACATTCCTATTAGATGGTTCAGTTCCTCATTTAATGATCTTTTTTGACACACAAAAGTTAATTAGACAGGACCTACAGTTTAAAGTCGGTTCCAAACCACTACAAACAATCAAATCCAAAGTGAGCTATTTCACCGAAGGCAAGAGCACTAACCATTTGGCTACCAGCTCAGCAAACATTCTTATCTTCTATCAAAGCAAACAAAATAAAATTTTATTTGCTTTTATCATTTTTTTAATTTATTCTTTTATCAATTTGAATCAATATTTTTTTTGCAATTTCAACTATTTAATATTTATTAAACAAATTCAGCATTTATTTTAGTATAAATGCAGGATGATTTTTAATCCCAAACCCTTGTTCACTTGATTTTTCACTCATAAAAACAATAAAAATAGAGTTAAATTATTGATATTAGTACATTTTGTTTGAAAAATGAAACAAATGATTCTTATTTAAACTTTAGCTTAAATCTATCTATTAAGAATTCCTTCAATAAATTATTAATCCAAGAAAAATATTTGGATTTTTAGAATTGGTAAACTATCAGTGTAATCTAAATGAAAATTCTTTAGTAATTCTGAATTTGTCTAGTCTCTATCAATATTTTACAAAATGAATGCAAAAATAAAAAAAAATTAGATTAAATAAAAAAAAATTATGCATCATTAATTACACTAGCAGCACAATAATATTCTTTTCTCATAACACTTTTGTATTGAGTACAATTATTTGTAACTCCACGCACACTGTTATTTCAGAAACTAGACTTTCAGAACAGGAAGCTTGCAAATGGGATATATGCTAATTCAATTTCCTGAGGAATTCTTTGAATATTTTTTTGCTTTATTTTTAAATAATTAAGTCCTACATGCAAATATATTTTCCATTCAAGAATATCAAATTATTTTTCATGTTCAACATGTGGAATGTTAAAGCTTTTTATGAAGTTTGCCATTATTTCCAAATAACTGCAGATTTTAAAGAAAAATTATATTAAAGAAGAATTTTGTATATTATTATTAACATGTTATAATGCTTTTAATGATTCCTTATTCAATTTTTTGAGGAAAACAATATGCAATATTTTAATACTGTACAGTCAAAACATGTCAAATATTTTAAATTAGTAAGTTGTAAAGTAGTACTTCTATAAACAAATCTTAAAAGTATATTATAATGCATATTGCTAAAATCAATAATTGATCATATAAATTGATCTCATTCCCTCAACAGATAGCGCTAGCATCCAATTCATTAATTCTATTTGCCATATTTTTGGCATCAAATTGGAGCATTACAGAGGACCCAATTTGGTGATGCAATGCTTCAATTGAAAAAGATTTAACTATTCTGCTGAAATGTGACATATGACACCTCGTTGTGTTAAATGTGTAGGTCCACACAACACTAGGCAATGCACCATTGATGGGACTGAAACTCCCAAATGCTGTAATTGCAATGGGACTCACCTTGCTACAAGGATTGTTCTATCTTCCCTAAACTGAGGAAATCAATACTATTTCAAAATTATAAAAAGCTACCAACTACATCTAACCCAGTCAGGACAGGAATTTCCTATGTTACCATTGTTAAAAATCTCCCAACTCCCCCCCACCCACTACGGAAAATAACTGCTCATGTCAAGAAAATAATTTAACTAATGAATTTTCAGATCTAATCCAATTATTAAAAGAAATTAAATCAATTTTTAAGAGTTTTTCTCCCAAAGAAATATTAAATGAAATAAAAAATACAGCATCCCCAATAGATAAGCTATTTGTTTTAATTAAATACATAGAATAATTAATTTAACTAAATTTCTACTGAATTTTTCCATAATTCTTACTTAAATATTTTATCAAATAAGAATAGAATTTAATTTTAAGTCTTAAATTAATAGTTTAATGATATTTCTTACTTTTTTCTTTCCTCCCCGCCCCTTTAGAACACATTTTAATTTTAAGCCAATCAGAATACAGTTATAGTCTTCAGTCAACTTCTGTTCAAGATGAGGGTTAAAGATCTTTGATCTAGATACCTCAGAAAAATGCCACCCGGCATCCACTCGCATAATTGATTATATAAGTGACATTAAATAAGTAATATAAATCTTGCATTTCAACTGGTGTATAGAAAAAAAGAACACAGTACATATGGCAGCAAATAATTTATCACTTTGAAATCTTGCTTGCAGTGACATACATGTAAGAGATTCAGATAGGATTTTACCAATAAAACTAAGCAATTAGTAACCAGATATTAATAAATATAAATGAATGCACAATAATATATATTGTGTGTTTTAATTACAAGTAATATTGACATGATATACATTTTGATATTGTACAAAAATATATGTAAATAGATTGTCATTATGTAAACTTTATTTTTAATTAAAATTGTTAATTTGAATTTGTCTAATCAGAATCCTTTTAATTTCCATAATTTTTTAGCATTTGTGAACTAAATGTTTTGATTATTACTTTTCTCATATTATTTACAAAATACTATATCATAATGTTATTAAAACTTTTAAATATTTTTGCATAGTTATATATATATTAAATAAAATGCTAAATAAATTGACACATAAATTTATATATAAAATAACTCTTTTTAATAAATTATTTATTTTGCAGATGTTCTAATATTATGCACAGTGCTGTATTATATATATACTGTACAAATTCTCTTATTATACACATTGACATAAAGCATTCTTAAGATGTTTATTTAAATTTGTGTCGCAAATTGATGATACATTATTTAGTATCCAATTATGTTTATCTTCTAGGAATACACGGAACACAAAATAAAATTACATGAAATTATTATAAATAAAAGACACTTTTAACATTCTTCACTGACACCATAATTCTCCCTATTTCTCTTCAAAAACAATAAATTTTAAAAAAGAGCAATGTTTGATGTTGTGTTGCTGCCTCTGCAGCACAATCTCACCATAGAAATCGTTACAACATTATAATAAGGATAAGGTAAATAATGAAATAAATTTTGATATTCTCAAATGCACTTAATGTAAGAATTATTTGTGCTTAAATTAAATTTTATAATCACATTTTCAAAACAACTTTCATGACTTTCGCATTTTTAATTATTTCTTTTGTAATACTGTCAATAGATAACACAACAAATAATATGGTTAAATTTCACTATATTATTACCCAGTTAATAATTTCATCATCAAAATATTCTGATAAAGAAAATCAGAAATAATGTTAAGAATTCATTTTATATTGTCCACGATCAACACTGTATAATAATATCACCTTCTGGGGTTGATCTTTTTTTTTTTTTTTTTTTTTTTTTTTTTAATGAGATTTTATTCAGGCCTTTAAAAAACATACATAGCATTTAAACTAATAGATGATTTAAATATTTAAAAAAAAAATGAAATCTCATTTATTGCCTTAATGGATCATAATAAAATCTCAAATTGGTTATTGACTTGTTGCTTAATGGTCATTTTTTGCACAAAAGGAATAATTAAACTGGGACATACTGCTTTAAGTGGACTCAGAACCCACAAATTGTTGAACTGAAAGCCAGAGATCCATTTGACTGTCAGCTCATCAATGAAACCTTGGAAATATAGCAATCTTGTTTACAAGAATGTTTTTCTAAGAAAAGTTCAGCATTTTTTTTAAACTAACACACTAAGTTCAATAAATATTTAGCTTCATGTAATACTAAGGTTATATTATTCTTAGAATATAACTTCAAAAGTTTAAAAGTAACAAAAAGGCAACCTATCCTGTTAAATTATACACAAACTATGTTTTAAAATTAGTTTAAAAATAAACTATTATACATTTATTATTATTATATTTTATTTATTATACTTTTATTGTAATCATTAAAACTTTCATTTCATCCTTTTATGGTATTATAACTCTTTGGTGAGTCTGTAACCCCTAGAGAGAGTGCATAACCAGTGGTGGATACAAGAAGGCCTCCATCTGTTTATCAGGTGGGAGGCAGGAGAGAAATAAAATGCTTCCTGCAGACCAACATGTAAAAGTTCAATTGCTTCAAAGGCAATGGCACCTAACTTGAACATGAGTTGTACAATATTTTGTGATAGACATGTTACCATATCCAGGCTAGCTGTTGGGCCACAAGCTGAAATTTGGACCCATTCCAAAAAGTATGCAATAAGGACCCTCAAGGTTTTTGCAGCTAAATATTAATGGAACTCAAAAGACACAAAAACATATTTGGCAGCTGCAGTTGTTTCCACTTTTGGTGATGTCTAGTTATTTTTACTTCTCTCTCTCTCTCTCTTTCTCTCTCTCTCTTTTTTTTTTTTTTTTTTTTTTTTTTTTTTTTTTTTTTTTTTTTTTTTGCTGGGTCCATAAACATGAGAAAAACAACATGGTATTACAAAACATTTTGTTATACATGTGTAAACTATGAGCTCTTTATCTCAGTGTACTTTTCAAGCATAATATTTGTCAGCCTAGATGAATTTTTTCAGATTTTATTTAATGGGTGGAATGTTTAAGTAATAAGAATATGTAAATGAAAAAACTGATGACATAATAACAAATACAAATAAAGATATCATAATTACATTATTCCCTATTTGATAATATTAACTACAAAGAGAAAATAAACTTGAATAAACTAGCAGCTTTCTTAAAATTAGAATGAATAGTCAGTTATAGCAAATTTAAAGAAAAGTAAATCTATTGAATACTTAAAAAAATTAAACATATCCCTATTTAATATACTCAGTAATATTTGTATCATCACAATAATACAGATATTATATAGTATTATAAGTACAATAAATATAGTATAAAAAATATAATTTCAATTTAAAAAAAGTAACAATAAATTAAATCATATTTATATGTAGAACAAAATGGGCTCCTTAAAAGAATATAACTTTAAATGATTAATTTTAAGAACAACCTTTTATAAAAATTAATTTGTTACAAGAAATTTTTTTTTCTTTGATCTTTTTACATCTTTCCAATTTAACTATAATTAATTGGCCCAAGGTAATAGTACTGAAGCCTTGTTGTAATCTACAAAAATTATTTTGTAAAATACTCACTTGAGGAGTAGAATTTGCACTAACACTTGTTTTGAAGCCATCAAATCCAGTTCCACTAGAATTACCAAAGAAATCAAACAAATCTGTTTGGTTACAACTGGCATTACTGGTAGAGAAATCAGCTTTATTTTGCAAAACAGAAAATGGATCAGCTGCATTTGACCTTTTGGAATCAGTTGTGCTATCAGTAAATGATCCAAACCCATTACTGTAGTTCAAGTCGTTGTTATTGTTGCTACCTATTCTCAAAACAAAATATTTCAAATAGAATAATCTATAATCATTTTATTAAATCAATTAATTTTACATTTAACAGTCACAAATGAGAAAAAAAGGCACCACCATGCTTCATTTTTAAATTTACTTATAAAATAATAAATTATTGATTTTGATTAAAAAAAATCATTTTTACAAAATGTTAGAAAATGCAAATTAATATCCCTGATATAATTCAATAGAAATTATAAAATTATAGAAACTGCAGCTTATATAAAGTTTGAAATAATTTACTTGTCACCTACAAAAAAATCAAGATTCAAATTTTAATCATAAATTATAAAAATAATAAAAAACTAAAAAGAAAACACAAAAATCGCAGATATAAGTAAACTTAAAAGCTTCATAAATGACTACAATACACAATCGAAAAAACAAGACTATTAATAAGGAACAGAGGCAAATATGACATGTTAAGGACTGCAGGCCAATTTAAATATGTAGAATTTCTTTAATGATTACAGAAAAGCAATGTTATACATAAACAAATATGGCGACTAATAAAACTTGTTTTTCAAAAAACTCTAAAATATAAATGATTTTATAAGTTAATATTTAATAATGATACTTACCCTTATTTTAAAACATGATCATTCAAAAGAAAATTATCAAAACAAACAGCATACAAATTGCACATGAGTAAATACAGACTTTTCTTAATTATTTCATTTGCAGACATAACTTAAGGAGATAATTAAATTGAAATCTAAACTAAATATAGCCTAATATTAAAGATTGTTTCAATTATTCTTGTGTGAATAAATTTAGACATTGCCATTACCTATCATTAGATGCTCTCTATTAAACTTAATAAACAATGTTTTTCAACATTAAGTAAGAAGTCAATGATAGTGTGATTGAAATTAGTACATTAATTTTTTTTTCTCTTGTATGTATTTAGAGGCAAATTAGATGACAAACTTAGAAATTTCATCTTGTAAGACATTTGTATTTATGATTCAATTTCACAATAATTAGTCAAAAGATTTTATAAAAACTATACAAACGTTTGAATATTTTAATTTGTTTTAATTACAATTGCTCAAGCAGATTGTAATAATATCAGCAGTCAGTGAAAGTGTAAGACAATTATACCCAATCCATAAACATAAATGTGCAATTCATATAAATAGATATATTAATCAAATTAATAACAAATCTCTAACTAAACATAAAAATATAAATTTTATATATGCAAAATATTATTACTTATCAATGGCACAGATGGAGGATTGCTCAATAGATCAAAATTGCTTGGTATATGGTTTGTATCACCATCAATATCCAAAAGATTAACCGAAGCTGGATTTTGTGTATTATCTGTAGTAGGAGAACAATTATTGCTTAAATTTAAAAGATCCATTTCAGGAACAGGAGACGGGTTTTGAGCAATCTCTTCAAATGTACTAGGAGTTGGTGTTGGACTGGTAGAATGATCACTTTCTGATCCATCAGCTGTAAGCTGAAATATGTGTTATTTCATTAGAGAGCTTACTAATAACATTTTGAAATTAATAATAAAAAATATGAAGCAATAAATTTCATCAATGATTTAATTGACACAAGTAATTGATATAATTCAAATATGAATTAACTGTTAAGATAATACAAACATGAAACTCCTAGCAACAGAAGATTAATAATTAATAACAAAGTAAAATTTTTTTATTAAGTAATATAAATTAAGATTATATGTTATACAGCAGATAAAATTTATTACAGAAAAAAATCTAACTGTTCTAAGGAAATACAATGAGAATTTCAATCTTCAAAAATATTGCATATGAATTCAATGTTTTTTAAGAAATATTCAAAATAAGAAAGGAATAATTTTGTGAAATAAATCTAACTGAAACTGATCATGTTGGTAACTATAGCAGTACTTACAAATGCTTCCTTTTCTTGCCAATTCAGAGAAGAGGCTAGTTGTTGGGATGTAAGTGTTTCAGATTCTTGTCCAAGTATAGGTTTACTAAAATGGGCTATAAAAAAAAAAGTTTAATGTTTAGAATGTAATATTGGAAAAGCAAAACTTTATTTTATATAAATTTAAGTTCATACTTAAACATGCTTCCATTTCTTCATCAGCATTAAAAAGCGAACGTGGATTAATTCGCATTTGAGAAACATCATTACAAATAGGTAGAATTTCTGGTTTCTTTTGTTCAGAGATTGAAACCCCCAATGTAATACAGAAATTATCTGGGTACCGATCAAGTTCTTCAATTCCATCCAATTCATTTCTAAAACCATTCAAATGTAAAGGTAAAATAGCATTTTTAATTTTATACCATAATAAATACATTTTTACACACATAATTAGCAAAGAAAACATTGACTAATACAAAATAATTTTTCAACAAAATACCATTAAAAACTGAATTTAATATAAACAAACTTACTTTGATTTTTTTCTTTTTAATTTGAGAGAATGACATCTTTGTTTGACAACAAAAAAGAAATTTTCCCCTTTTTTTAATTTACTTCCTTTAAGTGAAAGTTTACGTAATCTATCCATATTGTTTGAACAAATATATGTTAAGAACTAAATTAGATAATTTTCAATAAGACCTCTGCCACATGCAATGTGTGTTTGAATGAGAAAATGTGACCTTCACCAATAACCAACACAGTTGTTTGAAAACATTCTTCTCATAAGAAATATTGTTTACACACCTGGTGAAAGTCAGGGTTTGAGTTCCTTGTGATATAAAACCAGTATTCAGCTGCAGTTGCAAAATTTTATAGGCAGTTACCTAAGAAAAGAAAAGTGTATTATTTTTAGAAACATAACAGAATGTTATTATAATGCCGTAAGAATCATTTTAAAGCCTCTTAAAGCATCACAATAAGCAGTACAATAGAAAAATTAGAGATACAAGAAAATATAGTATGTTTAATATATTAGAGAATAATAAATGAATTCAGAATAGCAGTTTTCAGGTGTACAAATAGGTAATAAAAAATAGAAGCAGATATTTATAATGAAAGGGAAGTTTATACCTTTCCTTGAACTTTTCCTCCA
>JAPDSC010066360.1:0-17679 GCA_026290005.1 Latrodectus geometricus | reverse complement strand
TATATATATATATATATATATATATATATATATATATATATATAATGATTCTAAATTTTTTTTACAAATTAAGAATGATGATAGTACCCATCCAGACAAGCAAATAATTACATAGGAAGATAGGGTCGCATCCCACTTTGAGATGTAGAAAATAGGAATTCTCACCTGAACTTACAACAGTGTTGGTTAAGCGAATGAATAATACCAAAAGTTTCACGATCATATTTATTGTTAAGTGAAAGCCTCACAGCAAATGCTCAAAATGCCCACCACATGTGTCGTTGCACAGTTGGCACCAGCGAAGGTACGATTGGCGCACCCTCTCGAAGATCTTCAGCTGAATCCACAGGATGCTCATACACTAAAGATTTAATGTTTCTCTAGAAGAAAAAGTCAGTGGGTTGAGGTCCGGTGAGCGAGGAGGCTAAACCACAGATCCTCTACGTTCAATCTAATGTGCGGGATAGCATTAGATTACACTACCCCAACAGAGGGACAGTGGAAGTTAATGAAATTTAATGCGCTTTGTAGAAAACATAACTCAGCACAATATATTTCTGTATAGGTTCCAATATCAAACTTATTATCTTTTCCACTGTCCTAGTCTTCATTTGAGGTGTTAAATTTTCGAGAGTTTTAAAACATAAGAGTTTACTCGGGAATTTGGAAAAAATGAACTCAACCAATCATATCTCATTTAATAGATAGTTTTCCGGAACATAAATGAACTGAAGTGAAGTAAATAATGTAACTGTGATGCAAAAGATTATCTGCTCTATCTTCTAGAATAAAAGTTCGAATCTATTATTCTTCACGGTGTGCGAAACAAAAATTCTAATCAAAATCATAAAAATTATAAATAAGTATTTAACAAAAAATTTTCAAGACTTATTTCCCAGGACAATCAGAATATACTTCGACATTCTTATAAATTCATGCTTAGAAAAAAAAAGTTATTTTCTTGAACTGTAATTTTTAAAGATATTCTAAATTATCCATTAATGCTAAATTGCTTTCTTTTCATGGAAAATCATTTTTCTTAATTTATCAATAAAGAGAAAATTTATTGTATGCCTTAAAAATATTTATAAAATATATTATTACTAATAAAATATAAAATTATATATATTTATAAAATATTTATAATATTTAAAAATATTCATAAAATATTTATAAATAGTAATGATTTTCCTGCAAAAATTAGAAAAACAACCGATTTCTCCAATTGGTTCTTAAATGCTTGGTTACAACAATTTATTACTTATTTTAATAAAAGTTTAATAAAAAGCAACAAAATATATTATATCCTCTGAAAATTTAGAAAACTTCTCCAAACTGAAAATTTTTAAGAATTTTCAAAAATCCAGTGGGAATACCATTTTTTCCAACCCATACATCATTAGGCTCAACAGTCACTTAAATAATCTTTCATCTACCATTTGTCGAATGAATGCATTTTAGACACTAACCCCATTTATATTTCTACATATTGTACCACTTGATGAGGAAATGTATTAAAAACTTGGTTCACTCATTGGTATGATTCTTGCTGTAACCATGTTTAGTTCTTACACGTAGAACTTAGCAATAAGTTGCTTTTTCAACCACAATATTCTGCTCTGAACAGTTGTCGAGTTGCATCTCGTTCTAAACTTTCCATTCCATCAAGTGGGAGAGCCACACTTCGCTTCATAAAGCAGGGTTTCCAATAGAATTTTTTTTTTCCATCTCATTTCATTATCCTCGCCTTCCCAAAGCTCAGACCTCTTTTTCCCACCGCCGCCCCGTTTGTTGATAAACGCTCTGCGCCCCGGGCGACGGGGCAGCAGGCGCCCTCTTCCATTTCTTGAGATAAACAAGGCTTCGGGGCAATCGACGGCTTGAATGCTAATTTCGTGGGCAGCCAGGAAACTTTTCTAAAGAGGAGTGTGGAAAAGTAAACAAATAAAGGCTTATTTTTATCGCCAAGTACCCCTTTGCTCTCTAGAAGAGGGGGGGGGGGTGCAGGAAAGCTTCTCATTAGGGAGGGTAAAAAATACGCACATTAATTATTCCCTATTCGCCCTCACTCAACCTGCCAAGTGCTATTGTTGGAAGATATGCAGCACTTCAGCATGGTTTCAAGCCTTTAACTGCCTGAAGGGTAAGGGGGCGAGTAATAACAGGTTGCATTTTCCAATGCTAAAAAACTTATAACTTATAAATAAAAACTTGTTACTTAAAATTATTGTTTATTATGAATACCTTTTGCCGAGCACATAACAAGGACTTCGGGTCTGAGTCATCTGAATGGTGAACGCTCTGATTTTCAGTTCAACTATCCATGGGTTCAGTTCTCACCAAAAACAAGAAGGATTCAACATCGCGTAGTGGACAGCATAACATCTCGAGACTTTGATAAGTCATTTTAAAGACGTAAACTGCCTTCCGGGAAATCTTTTAGTAGATACTGGGCCATACTCACATGTTAAAAGGGGGGAAATCCGGAAAAAGAGAGAAGCGCAATATCCAATTCTAGTTATTCAACAGAGGAGGGAATCAAACTCGAGACCTTTTGTTCTGTAAAGCACTGTCCTATCACTAAAGCAAGGTGAGCCTAGTATAGACGCTTATAGTGATTCAAAATCCATCCTAAACTATAGCTTCGGAGGGAATGAGACAACTTTGTGCCACTGAACGAAAGATAGACCATTTTTCGTAACACGAAAGTCTTACTATATAGTTATGCATTAAAGCATACCTTTCCAAATTTTACCAATGTTGTAAAACGGCATTGGTTTTACAACGATGAACCAATGTTACTATCCTCTAAATCCGCACTAATTTAGATTTTAATACAGTATCATTTATAATAAAATTATAGTAGTTTGGGCTTCTTGGTGTTTTGTTCAAAGTCCTCTAATAGAAGTCATTTCTTCAAATTTTTATGTGCTATTTCTAAAATTCTTTAGTGTATTTGAAATAAAACATGTCGATTAATTGACATGTGCTGCCGGTTAGAAAATTTCAAGTTCAATCCTTTATGGAAAGCACTGTTTGTCCATAACAACCATCCTTGCCAATAATTCGTGACATTCAACATATTTTCTTCCGACAGACATGTAAAAAATTACGATTGCAAATTTCGGATGGTAATCGTTTTTTTTCTTTCCCAACAAAAGAAAAAAAAGTCCTTTTAAGTAAATAAGTGTATCATTCCTTCTAAAAAAAAAGTAATTTTCAGATAAGCATCCCTTAGTAAAATGAATTTATTAATATATTGACCAATAATACGTATAATTTGGATGATATGTATAATTGGTTATAAGAACCGATGACGTGTATAATTCATTATAATAAAATTCATTACGTAGTTCATGAATTTCACCGTTCGCTTTTATAAGAAATATTCTTAGCAAAATAATTTAAATTGTCAATTATGTAATAATTTTGAAATATTTGTGCAGTAATATAATATCCTAGTTGAAATATATTTTAAATAAAAATAATATCATATTTTGATACCCGGTAAGTGTTCACATATTTATCTTAATGAATTTATAAAAATATACAAAGTGATATTAATTTTAAACGAAATAAGCAAAAGTAGTTAACACATTTTTCCCTTCGATAAAAGACCCAAAAATAATTTATAAAAGGAAAAGAAACAGCAAATATGTAAATATTCTTCAAATTTAGGTATTTTTCTCCAGTTGGGACAGGAAAATATTCTTATTTTTAACCGAGTATCAGATAAGGTAGGTAAGATGAGATCCTTCCTTATTATAACTATGTTTCTTTTAACAGTATAACTATGTTTCTTTTAACAGTTTAGGAAGTTTCATTCTAATTTCCTAGTCTGATAAATCGATATTCGAAAAAACTGTAATAGAAACTAAAATAATATTAGGTTGGGGAAAAAGAAATCCATTATTTTTACGTGAACTTTTTGTAACTTCTTTCAGCTTTGTAAAAAGGTTTAAAACAGTTTTCATGTAGATTTTTAGGTCTTGTGCGAAGCTACGACTGCTGACATGCTGTCAAGTTTGATAATTTTTGATATTTTATACACATTCTCGACGATGTTGTATCCTTGCGAGATGCATCTTTAGCATCCAAATACCCAAATGGAATCAACGAAACAAAAAATGTACGTAACTGGTTATTACAGTCTTATATAGGACGATAAACACCTTTCACAATTTTAGCCACCCGGCTATCTTTTTCGCCGTTACAAGAGAAAAACGAATATATATCGAATTTTCTGTTTGTTGCCTTCCATTTTTAAGACCTTGTACTCGTAACTGAATGAATCAAACAAAAAACAGCAAGAGGATATTTTAGTGTCAAATGTCACCTTTCCAACGAGCATAAATTTGAAATTGTTTGATAGATACCTCATGAGATATCGATCACTACAGACGTCTACCGAAAAAATAATGGATAACTTTTTTCCCAACCTAATAAATTTCGGAAATACATTTAGTATTAGAAAGGAATATCCCCGGTAGTTTATTTCATATCCACATGGGCGGCATATAATCAGAAACGAAAGAGAGACATCTGATTGCTTTCAATTTCTTTTTTTGAGCTTATGCCAACCCCAACATGCATGTATATAAGCAAAAATGCATTGTATGCATTTCCCGATTACATTTTTAGAGGCAGTTTCAATTAACTTTTTGGCTGAGTATTTCCGGTACCCCCTTTTCATGATGAAAACCACCCACAAACAGAAGCTCGGGAAAGATTTTCCCACAAAGGCAAAACCTTCACACGGCCATGCCTCTAATCCTTGCGTCACAGAACCCTTCATCTCTGCGAGAGAGGGGATAGCAGTATCACCGTTGATCAGACACATATATGCACCCCCACCTCACCAAAAAAAAAAAGACTCGAATGTTGCAGTGTCCCCCCCCTTTCTCATTGGGGGCTGAGATGAATGTCAAACAAGGCTACCATCGAGATTACAAACGGAAATATTGATTCCGAGAAAGAAATCTCATTGAATGGGAAAGGGTTCTCACGGGGGGTGGGCAAGCACTTCGGGGACCTGCCATCTGGAACCCCTACTCTACCTTGTTCGAGAGAGCGACATATGGGGTGTTGGCTACTACAAATATTGCTGTCATGTAAAAAGTATGATGCATTGGGCGATGAGTTGCAGCCGATCTTTTCCAATTAATGTCCTGGCAGACGAAGAGCGCGAAGCAAATCAACTGATGATTACTTCGGTTCAACAATCATCATCCAAATTGATTGGTTGGGTTTGATGCGGCAAAGTTTAAAAAGGATATTTTGCCGCAAACGATTACTATGAACTAATTTTTTTTTTTTTACTTTGAAAAAAACATTAAAATGGGACTGAAAATAAATTAAAAATATGCACATAAAACAAATCAGAATAGATTGATAAATCCATTAAAACATTAGATATGTACATGAAATGCCTGATGTTTTAAAAAAAGAAACATATAACCACAAACTTAACTTTGGAAAAATCCAACTACTTTTAAAAAAGAAAAAGGAAACAGATTGTGGTGGACTGTGGTTTTCTTAATACATCTTTTAAAGTTAGCTGTTGAAAAATGTTGATTGTTAAAATCCAGACAAGAAATTAGAATCTGATAAATAGTATATAGTTTATCTCATATTTGTAGCAAGTTTAAATCGCTTACTTGTCTGTGAAATCAATGATTTTTTAAGCAGATTTTGTACTTTTTAAAGGTGTTGCAAGCACTTTTTTCTCAGATATTATCTTACCAAGATGCTTTGTGGTAAGTTTGGTAGATATTGTCTGGTTATGCGAAATCCCAATAGGTTTTCAAGTCAAATTTTAAGGTTGTAAATCAGCTTTATCCATCATTTGATTTTCTAGTTTATCCCTTGACCTTTTTCAAAATTTTACCTCTGGGGAGTTATTGAAAACCCCCAGTTTGGGAATAGTTTGGTGAAATGGAAAGATATTTTACCTTCTCGATTTCCACCACAGACTAAAATTTCTTGAATATTTTATGTTTTAGAAATTTTAAGACTCTATGAAAGATTTCTGTAGTGTAAAAAACGCGTTATTGAATGACCAATCAATTGAGTTCATCTGCTCTTAAATCTTAATAGAAGTACGTATATTTCGTATAATGCTGATACATAAAGGAAAATGTTATAAACAGACAATGATTTTTTACTTAAAACTTTACAAAAAATGACGATGTTTCCTGCTGAGGTTGAGATGCAGATTTATCTTTTGTGCATTACCGAGACCAGGTAATGTATATCATTTTATAGGTTTCTTATAAAAGTTTCATCGATTTATAATTCTCACTTTAGTTCAAATAAAGAAATTGATATTAATATATATTATACATAATATATATTATATAAATTTTATTAAATATATATTATATATTTAATAAAATTTTGATTTGATTTATTACTAAACATTAGCATATAAAAATGCAAATTTTCATATTTCGTTTAACAATGTCATACATAACGTTAAACATTTACACTAATATTTAGGATATAATTTAAGCGAAGTTTATGGTTTCTACAGGAATATCATTTCAAGCAATTCCTTAAATTTAATAATTTCTGCAATAACTATGAAATTAAGAAAACAAATCTGGAATAATTTGGAAAATAGAACAATTCTGTAGCTTCGCTTATTATTGAAAATTTAATTACTGAAAATATAATTTTATGACTTCGAAAACAGAAGATTTCTGTAATTTCGTACAATAAAGATCTTTAAAATCTTTTCTGTAGTTTTGAACTTATAAAAGGTTTACAACTTTTACTGGACGTGACCAATGAAAAATGAAATATTCTGTTTATTTTCATAACTCGCTTGTGCAAATTGGCGAGGTTGGAGTGATTTTTGGAAAAAGTCGCCAATAGCAACCGTACAATAAATTTTTACCCAAACTTCTTCCTTATTGTCAGAAAATCATCTTTTTTGTGGAATTCTCCATTCTTTAATAATCCATGCCGAGTTCATATTACCGAACCGAGCGGCTCCATAGTAAAGAATACCTTTTTATTTTTTTGTACCAGTTTATAAAAATAATCTTATCAAAGTTAAAGCCTTTACGCCTTCCCAATTCAATTTGACATCCAAAGTAACAGACACGCGACAACTCAACGCCAGTCAAGGGGGGATCCAGCCTCCGGGTTATGAACAGTTTAGCCACAAAATAAACACGAAAATATACGCACCTCTTTTTTTTGCACTCCCTTATTATTTTTTTATTTTTCTTACCGAATATATTGAAATGGGGTGAGGGTGGGAAGCTAATTTCAAGCCGAACGAATAACGCCTGTTGACGCCATCTGTCGTCTTCACCGCGGGGCATCCCCCATAAAAATGAAAGCGAAAATAGGAAAAAAATATCGGCACAGCATCCAAAAGGGAGGACGAAATTAAAAGGGATATAACCTCTGGATAAGAAAAAAACACACACAACCCTTTTCTGAGCCAATAACATCAGATTGGATGCCAAGAGTATCTCATACTGCTCACCCTAGAAATTAAGTCTAGAGAACTCTTCTTTCAACCACTCCCCCGCGGCATCAGCTCAGGACCCCTCACCCCCGCTCGTTGTTACGAGAGGAAGCACCGCGCACGTTTAGTTTTACTTATTATTTTTTATATAGCTGAAATACCAATTGAAAAAGTTAACAAAATTTGGAGTTACATTATTTTGCATTTCTGAATAAATAGTAAAAATGTTCGGTCACAAACTGCTTACAGATAGATGTTAAAAAAATAAAAAATAAAAAAAATTTAAATAATTTTTGTCGATTTAAACTAACCATAAAATGGATGTTATGATTTATTTATTGCCTGCATAAACAATCTAATATTAATATTTAATGTGCTTTACATGCTACCTGAAATAAATTTATCTTTACTGAATGATGAATAAGTATTTATTTTTGAATAGCGGTATCAAGAGAGACCAATCTCCAATGATATATAAAACAACCCATCCCACTAAGATATTGGCCAACATTTTCATTCTAACAGCTCACTGAAGAGCTCATCCCACTGACAAATTGACTTGTTTTTGATGGGTGGACAAAATTGTCTATTCAACATTATTGGTGAAAACGATTATTTGTTTAATTCACAGACCAATCATAAGTAAAATTAAGTGACGTGCACATGATCTCAACCGTAACGAAAGAAACAACCACTTTATAGTTAGGGGAAAAAAAACTACGAAATTACCTTGATTTTTGTGTGATAAATTTTCCTAGCTTTACATCCTGATTTGAACATAAAAATATAGTTTAGGATTAGATAGAATATTATTGTTTATGTTTTTAATTGTTTATTTTTTTATTAAATTCCATACGTGCAACTGTTTTGCTGAATTATGTTTACCTCTGCTTATTTCTGTCTTTTACGCAGTTGAAACAAGGAACTCCAGTGGCCTGATTTGTTAGGACATTCGTAGTCGCAATGTCCTCCATGTGAAATGATACCTCTGGGGTTGGCAGGACAAATATCGGGTGGGTAGAGGCGCTCTAAGTAGAGGATGTTAGTCTCGGCATTTGACTGTGGTTTGAAATGACGAAGCAGTTGACTATTTTTATCTGATTAGGATGACAGGTGAAAACTTTTTATTACAATCCAACCCAACACAATCACCGACAGGTTTCTGAATAGCAATATTTTATTTTTTACATCTTATGTTTTGTTGTTGTTGTTATTGACACCTGGCGACGGCATGCCCGCGCGTCACAGAGACTAGGCGAATGAAGTCAGAGAGCGTCTTCCGTTTTTTATTAGAGCACCCTCATTCAAAGGTGGAACTACGATTTTAAGCTCATAGATGGCAGCACCACCTGAAACTTCCAATTTGGAGATTGAAGCCAGTGAAGTTCCAAAGCCTGGCTCCAACCACCCCCAGAGGTATTAATTTGTTATGGGAACATGGAGGACATTGCGACCCGACTGATTTAACGTGCCCCAGTCGCCATTAGTGAACACGACGGATCTTCGACAAAGCCGGGAATCGAACTCACCACCTTTTGGTAACGAGAACGATGCTCTAACCAACCAGGCCACCGCGGCCTTCTTATGTTCTTATTCATATTTATATCTTTTTAAAAAGAGTAAAAGAACACATTATTTGCTATATTTAAGGGTAAATTGTAGCTCATCAACGTGAACTGAACCGTGCTACCATCTCTCCTGGAGTCCACGTGCCTTGCATTCCTTTTTCCTCCTCCCGAGGGGGGCCCCGTGGCCACACGCGAGGGGCCCTTGGTGAGCAGACAGATTAACGGAGCTAAAACCCTTGTCAAACGAGACAGGATGTTCGATTACAGACAAAAATCTCCAGATAGCGAATTCTTTCTTTCTATTTTTTTTCAACGCACCGCAAATTCCCCACCCTGGGGAATGCCCGTCCCCTCTCTCGTTTTTTTTCTTCCTTTTCTTCTTTTTTTTTTCGAGAAGAAAGTAATAGGTTTCAATGGGAGAAACGGTCCGATTGATGAACGGGGATAGAGAGGGGGGAGGGGCTGCAATTGCGGCACAAATCGGGAACTTATTACGTGACGGAGCGAGAGAATCAGAAACTGTTAGGGACTTTTTTTTTTCTTCTTCCGTCTATTTCCAGATTAAAAATCTCTCCATAAAAGCCGAAACCTCATTATAACGGCCTCAGGTAATTCGGCGAAAGAAGTGAGGAAACGGGAATCATTAGCACAGCAGTTGGGGGGGGGGGGGGGACTGATTCTTATGAGCAGGGCGTCCACAGCGGAAAAGTATCTTTGAAAAGTCAATCATGGCTTTTGAACGAGAAGTTAACTTAGTCTTATTGTAATGACGGTTAAATTTTCGACTTAAATGTAAAATGCTTCTTTATCTTCCTTTTACACAGACAAAAATGTTAAGTATTTATTATAATTAGAAAGAACTTTAAGAAAGATTTCTTCAAAAGTTAATATAATTTTAGTTTTTACAAAAAAATTATTTCCAAGTTTTGTAATCAAACTTTAAAATATCCATAATTCTGTTAGGACTATGTGAGCTAATCTCTTTAAATCCTAGTTAAGACGCATGGCAGATTTGGTTGATTTTTTGGTGTTTTTGGCACAAGATCCAAAGAAACTGGATCAAACTGATGGGTATCACACTAGATTTGATATACTTTAACCAGAATTTTAAAATATCCATAATTCTGTTAGGACTGTGAGCTAATTTTTTATTATGCATGGCGAGTTGGTTTGTTTGTCGGGGTTTTTGGCGCAAGGTTCCAAGAAACTGCGCCAAACAGATGGGAATCACGTCCGATTTTAAGCAAACAGCAAAACATTCCATAAATGACTGAGAAGTGTATGGATTATTTTTTATTGATAACAGTAACTCAGCGTTTGCTTTTATTATGCCATGCTTGTTTTTCTTAGATGATGATGGGAAAGGCCATTCTTTGTTTAGCTGCGTCGCCTGTATTTGAAAATTCAGATTCTTTTCTCAAAGGGCTTTAAATTGATGAAATAAGTAGATTTTTTTAGTGGAAATAAACTCTTAAAATTGGATTATCAACCACTTACAATTATCATGTTGTAGAAGGGATGAAAAGGACAAAAAATTCAAAATAGCAGAGATAAATTTCAAATTATTGAGGTCATTATATTAAAAAGAAAGCCGATTGATTGGCGACAGTCTTCCTGACATTTAAAATCAAATTTACTTGCAAAATACTGTGAACCATATTGAAATACTGTGAACCATACTAAAATACTGTAAACCATACCACCCCACTAGTTAAAAAGACGCTTAGTCAAACGTAATGGATAAGCGGATCACATTAGAGTTACTGAGACATAAACAATTGTATATAATTTTGTGATACATATGTTACCGTTAAAGAGTGTTCATTTATTTTCTTAAAATAACTAGGTATTTCATGAAATAATTAGAAAAGTTAATTAAAGCATATAATATTTGGAAAATTTATAATTTTACAAGTTATTGTATGAATTAACTAGTGATAGACAGTTAAAGTTAAACAAATAAGCTTATTGTATGAATTAATTTATCATAAATATTTAAAGTCTCTCGAAAATGCACTTTATCCCTCTTGCAGTTGGTTAATTGATAAATAAGGAAAAGCATACTATTTATTATTGCTCATATTTTTATTTATTATATATTATTATTGATAGCAATTTATTATCGCAGGAGTAATTAGCAGTCACCTGATACAGTTTCCGAGCTGGTTTAATTTTTCTGCTGACATCAAAGTTAATAATTTTTCTCGTTAAATGCAGAAGTTTTTTCCTTTATTCAGAGTAATAATAAAACGCTAAATCCCTCTTGCAATAAATCTTCCTTATTCTCAGGTTCTTCTTCTTCTTGAGCTTGCCAGATATGTGGCACCTCTGCATTGTTGCATTTTGTACCATGCTCCAAGCCCAATTTTTTCCTAGTTCCATTGTCTTGGGTCACCTACTTTGTTTATAAAGTCTGATAGGCCCTCAATGGAGTTTAGGTGTAACTCTTTAGGATATGGATTACCTAGTGTAGTGAATCTTGTAAGGACAAGAGCATCACACTCATATAGGATATGATGAGCTGATTCTACCCCTGTGTGGCATTTCCTACAAATTGGTTCCTGTTTAAGAAGTCCCATTGTATGAAGGTGTTTCCTGAAATGATACTGCCCAGTAATGAAGCCTACCATTGCTTGAGTCTTCAATCTTGGGAGTCTAAGAATTTCAGATGCAATTTTCTCAGATGAGTTGAAAATCATACTTTTTGCATGTTTCTGTCCAGGAGAATCACGCCAAACTTTGTTCATCTCCTGTTTTTCCCATTTTTGAATGGCTTTCTTTGTAGTCTTCATGTTGATCCCAGAAAAGGGTTCCATTCCTATTGTATTGAAAGAGGATCCCTGTTTTGCAAGTTCATCAGCTCTTTCATTACCTTCTGTTCCTATATGCCCTGACACCCAAATAAGAATAATTTTATTCCCATTTGCCAGTTCCTTAAGGAGATTTTTGCATTCCAGTACAATTTTTGATTTGACTTGGAATGAGTAGAGAGCCATCAATGCAGCTTGGCTGTCGCTGAAAATAAGAATACGCTTACCTTGGTAGCCCTTCTTTAAATTTATCTGCAGACAGTTGGCGATAGCAAGAACCTCCGTCTGAAAGACAGTGGCATGTTCCTTTTATTCTCAGGTTAGTCTCCCATTCCTGCATAAATCATTCATCGAAAAAAAGTAGCAAAAATATTTGCTATAATAATTCAAAATGAAAAAAGCTAACATAAATTCAGTGTCTAAATTCTACGTCGAAAAGCAACGAAATGAAGCGTACACACACTCTTATTTGTCATTGCAAACTAGCCATATGTGGTTTAAAACTGACAAAAAACAACTAGAGCTGGTTCAAATAATTTTCGAGTAATTTATATTTTAATGCTCAAATAATCGTTATTGTATTTATTAATTTAATTAATTGATGTATAATATATAGAATATCTCTATTTAATAATACTATAAGTTATGTATATATTTCGCAGAATTCAATAACTTTATTGGCTAGTTACTTCATAAAATACCCATTTTTTTTTAGATAACGCGTTTCACACACTTTAAAGCAATCAAAATAAGACCAGTTTTTTAGGTATAACCTATTTTTTAGGTATAACCTATTTTTTAAATAGGAATAACCTATTTTTTAAATTTTTAGTGGAATTTTACCTTGTGCAATTTCCCATAATGGAAATTTTGTAAATGATTTATCCACGATATCTTATTTCTGTTCATTTTGCAACTTCTAACATTGGAGCTCAACTGAAATCGAATATTGTAATTCTGTTTTCTGATTTCGTGGCAATTCTGTCACATCCAGATGTGGTGGAGCAATACCTGATAACCTATGGTCAGATCAGGTGCTCCGTCAAATATGTCTATATGTCTATCTCTAAGAGGGGGGGGGGCAGGCCAAGTATTGGGGGGTCTTTGCTTGATTTCTGCTTCTAAATTACAAAGAAACCCACTGGCTACTTATATCTAACTGGTAAAACCTAACTAAGGTCTAGGTACTGGGAAGCATGCTGGTACAATAACAACTTTGCAACTCAGAATTCAAGAAAATATTCTTATTCCAAGATATTTGTTTTTGAAACGAAAAGATAAAAATAGCAAATATGATCAAAGAAGAAATTTTTCTCTATATGGACATATTTTACGGCACAAAAGCGAACTTTTGGAGGGTGTTTGGGATATTTGACTTTCACCAGAAAGCAATTTCTACAATAATAATGAAAACATAAGCTACACAGGAACAAGAAATTTAGGAGAACTAAAACATCTCGTCCTCTTACAATGAGATTAAGAGAGTAAGAATTCTTTGTTCGGTTCTAATCTTACTGATAGAATATATTAGTTTGGGGAAAAAGTAATCCATTATTTTTTCGGTAGGCGTCTGTAGTGATCGCTATCTCGTGAGGTATCTATCAAACAATTTCAGATTTATGCTCGTTGGAAAGGTGACATTTGACACTAACATATTCTCTTGCGGTTTTTTGTTTGGTTCATTCAGTAACGAGTACAAGGTTTTAAAAATGGAAGACAACAAACAGAAAATTCGATACATTTTAGTTTTTCTTTTATAACGGCGAAAATGCTAACCGGGTGGCTAAAATTGTGAAAGGTGTTTATCGTCCTATATAAGACTGTAACAACCAGTTACGTACAATTTTTGTTTTGTCGATTCCGTTCGGGTATTTTTGATGTTAGAGATGCACCTCGCACGTGGATAACAGCATCGTCGAAAATGTCTTTAAAATATCAAAAATGATCGAAGTTAACCGCATGTCAGCAGTCGTAACGCGCAAGACCTAAAAATCTACATGAAAGCTGTTTTAAACCTTTTTACAAAGTGAATCCAAAAGAAGTTACATAAAGTTCACGTAAAAATAATGGATTTCTTTTTCCCCAACCTAATATAAACCATGCCTACAAATTGCGCTGATTTGTTAGGTACATTTCATGAATTTAATATTATTAGCACAGAGATTTGATAGACTAGTTTTTATTTTTATTTCTTGATTTTAGGTTTTACTTCGCTAATTCAAGTGTTTTGTGAAGTGTTTCTAAGAAAAAATTTGATGAGTCACCAAAAACTCTCAGTAGTTTTGTGAGTAATTTCTAACTTCAAAATATTGAACTCGGATGTGCCAGCATATTTTCTGATTTTAATTCCATCTTTGTAATGTGAACCGGAGTGTTTTGTTGATAGCTTTCACCACCCAATGCTTGATACGAAATAACTAATGCATCCTTTGTTTGGATCGCCTTTTATCCCTTAGAAATGTTGTATTACAAGAGCATTTGTTAAAAAAAAAAAAATCGAAATCTAAAAAGAACTAAAAAGCACTGAGGCGATTTCGAATAAGGAACAGAAAACATCGCTATCGTACCACAACCACGGAAAAAAAATAATAAAAATAAAATTCGGGATTTTCTTTAAAAAAAAATGATACAGGGGGTAAGGGGGAGAAGGGGGGGGGAGGAGGCAGCTATCACATGCCAACCACCCAGGCAGCAAAGTCCTATAAATAGCTGCTTCATTTAGCATCCTATCGAATGGAAAACACCTTCTGCTTGCAGTATCTAGGAGCAGGGCGTTCCGGACCAGTGTCTGCGGCCGGGAAGGACCAGCATCCCGTGAAATGATGTTGGGTCCTATTCAAATTTTTGCTTTTTTGAGCTGCTCTCCTTATCTCAAGCTGAGATGCTTGGCACAGGCGATCGTTGAATGTCACCCAGGAGTGGATTCCATGGTCATGCGGATACAGTTAAAAAAGTTGCCTGTTTAGAATCATTCATTCGTTGATGGATCCTCTTAACACGTTGCTAGTGTTCGGATACAGGAAAGGGAAATAAAAGTTGCATAAGAAACATTGATCACTTACATGAAAAAAATGCGATTTCTAAAATTCTTACTGAGCTTATCTAAAGACGAATCTAAAAGTGAATATAATCAACAAATAACACACAATTTTAGCCAGAAATGTTACGAAAAAAATTTCCATTTTTTTTTACTGATTGGTTTTGTTCAGTTTATTTGCCACTTAATGATGACTTGAAGGATTTTTTTCAACTTGAGCTTATAGTTTAGAATAAATTCCGAGCCAGTATCAACAGCCACTACCGGACTGAAAATCTAACCCATCAGCTTTTGAAGTAAAAATCCAACAATAAACAGAACATCTGCCGATTCGGCATCAACAGATCTGCTTGTTTGTTAACAATGCATTTCTCTAACTGTCTATTTACAGATTAAGAACTATATGATTTGTGTAAAATTACAGTTGTAGGCTGATTGATGTCTGTCAACATACGTAACAACTTCGTCATTCAGAGCCCCCGTCCAAAGACGAAATCGACACTCGGTCAATTACATTTCTTTCAAAACTTCCCTTTGACATCAACAGAGATGCATTAGAAATATAGATTGGTTAAAATAAACCACTGGAAAAGCATTTTGGAATGTCGCAGGTAGAATTTTAAGAGGTGCTGTTTCTTACATGCGGTACATGACTGTGACCTGTTTTTTGCAAAATATGTTAGAATATGTTTATGTTTATTATAGTATATGTTTATTTAATTAAATAATTATACACGATTGGCTAATGAAAATTAATTACTGAGTTTTCAAACACAGAAATAATAGAAAGTTTAGTAGAAGAATTTAACATTAGCAACTGATATTTGAACTTATCATTGAAAAATTGGATAATCAATTGTTTTGAGGGGAGCAGGTTATCTAATTTGTAAAAGATTAATCTGAAATATTTTCGCTCATGTTCTGAAGGGTTTCAGACATTCAGCTACTAAAAAAGTAGATGCAGAACAAAAATTGCAATATATATATACAGTAGAAGTCCATTAATCCGGCATCCAACCATCCGGAATGACCGATAGTCCGGCATCGCTCCTGAAAATTGTAAAGAATTTTATTCTCTCCCAAAGTATGTCTATAAAGGAAATAAAAACACTCGAGAGCTATTCGGAAGTTTTCTGAGTGGTTCGAGATCATCCGGAAGCGCTCGGTATTGTTCGGAAACAATTAGCGGCCGGTTAGTCAATAGTAAATGTAACTTTTGAAACTGTTTATAAAAAAAGTGATTTTCGTTCTAACTGTACACAGGGTGACCATGTTTTCAAAACCTAAGCCTAAATAAAGTGACTCAGATGCCGAAATGGAAGAAAAGGAAAAATAAGCTGGGCAGAAGCTGTAGCATCACTAAATAAGTTTATCTCTTTTGCTGAGGCTAGTACAGTGCTTCAGAAATTATTGATTTCCATATCATTAGAAATAAATTTTAAACTAAACGCCAAAAGTCAAGAAAACAAAAAGACATTCGTGACTTTTTTAAATCTAAGTGAAATATGTTTTACAGTACGTGTACATACATTATATGAAATGTAAAATAAACTTTGTTGTATGCATTTGCATACTGTATTTGTAGTTTAATTATTAACCTATTGTTCTTATAATTACCGTCCGATAGTCCGGAATTTTCGGTAGTCCGGCACCGAGCCGGTCCCGAACGTGCCGGATTATCGGACTTCTACTGTATATATATATATATGTGTGTGTGTGTGTGTGTCAGCAGTCGTAGCTTCGCACAAGACCTAAAAATCTCCATGAACACTGTTTTAAACCTTTTTACAAAGGGAATCCGAAAGAAGTTACATAAATTTCACGTAAAAATAATGGATTTCTTTTTCCCCAATCTAATATGTAAGTATCTTATAATACGTCTAAATGAAAAATAATTTATCAAGAAAATTTTATGAAGGATGAAGATGAAATTTTTTAAGGAAAAAATAAGGAACAAGTCGTGGGATTGTCCTAAGAACACGTGCCAAGGCATCTTGCAAAGCTTATTCCGTTACAGATCATATCATCACTTCATTCGATCAGTCATGCCGAAGGAAGAACAACCCATGACGTGAAGGGAAGGGATGACCCCCTCCCGAAACAGCTTGAGACAATGTTTCACGGGGTTCCTGCTGCAGGGATCTTTGTTTACGATCGTATATCTTTTGAATTCGTGAACGCTTTTGAAAGACAATGACAAGCAACGTTGACAAACAGTGCTTTAGGAGAGGTAAATGACACAAACCGTTTATTTGTCACCTCTTCAATGTCAGAAATAGATTGAAAGCATATTTTTTCGCATTTTAGGACTATTATTTAAATAAATAAAATTTTAAAAGTTGCTTATTTTTTAAATAGATAGATTTCCTAATAATTTTAAATAAGAATATCTGTTTGCGAAATCTTTGAGTTCATTATTTTATAAAAATCTAAGCGAATGTTTTCTTTCTTAGATACCTAATTTATAATCATATTTAAATAAGAATTTAAAAAAATTAAAAAAAAATATTTAAAAAAAAATTTAAATAAGAATATCTATTTGCGAAATCTTTGTGTTCATTATTTTATAAAAATCTAAGCGAATGTTTTCTTTCTTAGATACCTAATTTATAATAATATTTAAATAAGAATTTTAAAAAAATTAAAAAAAAAATATTTAAAAAAAAATTTAAATAAGAATATCTATTTGCGAAATCTTTGTGTTCATTATTTTATAAAAATCTAAGCGAATGTTTTCTTTCTTAGATACCTAATTTATAATAATATTTAAATAAGAATTTAAAA
>JAPDSC010066357.1:416-28174 GCA_026290005.1 Latrodectus geometricus | reverse complement strand
TTCAAAACGATATCACGTGACGTGTGACGTGCGCGCATGCGCGAACAGTATGCATAGAGTGAAATTAGAGTAACAAACACAATAAACAAAAATGCATATTTATCGCTACAATGTTTAACGTATTTGTTACTGTTCATTTGATAGTTTAAAAATTGTCAATTGTTGTAAGGTCATTTACCATACAAGACTTCATTCATATATAACAAACATTTTAGGAGTGATTCTACATGTCGCGAGTAGAAAACCCAGGAAACTTCCGAGCACCGACTTCGAGGCTCAGCTGAGCTTATTGAAGGACGAATTTTTTTTGACAGCAAGGTCTTAAATTTGATTCTAGCCGTTATTGAAAAACGAATGATGGGTGTTGTTGCGTTTTTTTTGCATACATATATTAGTTAAAATAGGTGATTGGAGCTTTTCCGGTCTTTCTCTCTAGCAGCATGTGATCGTACGTGCAATTTAACAGATGGACATTGAAATGCCTTACTATAACTTTGGTATCCCCTCAGTAATTTCAGAGCAACTACTCAGACAGACTTTCATTCTATTGAAAAGAATCATTATTTCCTCATATTGTGTTTATTTCAACATATTTTGAGGTTGAAGTGTAATTAAAATCAAACCAAGGACCTTCTACGTTGAAAGTAAGAGTAATTTATTTTAAACATTTTTCTAGTTCCTGATACTGAAAAAAATTACTTTTCATTTAATTGATTTTTAACAAAACTATAATCTCTCTCAGTATTTGACTGTATTATTTATAAAGAAGTGAAGCTTTTGACTATAAAAGAATGACTTACGTTAAAGTAAGCTTACGAAATTTATTTGAGGAATCCATGAATTCGTGTTTCAATAAGCAAAATGTTTCTAGGCCGAAAATAAAATACATCAAAAGTGTCTATCTGTCACGAAGACTTAGACTATTGACTCCTAAACCGCAATTTAGCGTGCTTTATGAAAAATATTATTTGATACATATCATGCGAACATGAATCTGTGGAAAACCTTGACCATAAAAACTATTTACATTTATGAAATATCGCTTGCTATTCGGAAGTAAATCATAACATTTCAAAACAATAGCAGTCTTCACTAACATGTATTTTTTAGGGGATCCACTAGCTCCCAGCACTTGTAATTTTTGAAGAAAATATTAGAATTAACGGAAAATTATCGTATATTTGTAATTGAAAGATCCTCAAATTCTTAAACAAAAGCAGTTATAGGAATGGATTTTCATTTATATCATATTTCATAGATATTACTGTGGTTTGATTGTAATGCAGCGCTCCTCAGAATAAAATTTTCCACGCTTCTTAACCTACTCAATATTGAACAATGGGTGTTTGGTGTTGAGTTTTGGCAATTATACTTGTTGGGTGAGTTCTTGAGAGCTTTCCAGATCTTAGCAGTTGCAACTTGCAAATACGATTTAAATCATATGACAAAACTTGAAAGCAAGTATGCTTTTGGGTTGCTCAAATGAGTTTTACCAATGTTTAGCTATCTCATATTCACATCAAAATTTGCGTCTTTGAATTTATAGATAAATCGATACATATTTCTGATTACACTTCAGTTATTTGCATTATACTTGTATCCATCATCTACCTAGGGTATCTTTTTGTTAAACTGGAGAAGTAGTCATAATGTGTGTGTTATTCTGTAATTTATATATATAAACGTACTTAACGTTACATTTGAGATATCAAATCAAAGACCTTATATATCAATAAGTAAAGCTTGAAAATATTAGAATAATAAGGCAACTTATATCATGGAAATCAATATATATTGAAACATAACCATGCAAATATGTTAATCGTTTTATATAAAACTTGTTGCTAAAAATAAATATGAAAAACTATAATCAATCAATGGTCTTTCTTTTTCGATTAATAATTAACGATTTTTGTTAAACTGTAAATTTGATGTTGACGTTCCATCCGAGAAATGAAACAGGTGTAGAGGGGGTGAAATTTCACTCCATTGTAGATGCAGTCACTGAGTGAGTGTTTTTTGTCACTAATAATGATTTTCGTATGCATTGGTGATTCACTCTTCACGTGGTTATTTATCGCGAAAATTTATTCTCAAGAATTATATATTTATGTTGAAGTTATTTCTGATCAATAAAAATAATCTTATGGCCTTTTCTGGATGGATGTAGAATCTTCTCATGACTGTTAGGTTGCATGTTCTATATGTGATCCTATCGAAGGATAGATATTTTACTTATCTGGTGTTTGCTGAATGGGTGTTGATGGGAGAAGCAGTAGTCTCTCTTTTTCTAAAATCTGTTGGCTTCAGTGTCCCTCCGCTGGTGTGGCATTGAGAAAAGTTTACCAGTTCAGTCATCACTTGGTAATGGTTCAAAAATGCCGTGATAATATTTCATGGCTTTTCAATCAACAACAATAAATCTCAGGAAACGCATGACACATAAGCAACTGTGTTATTGCATCACACCCAAACTTCGCTTATTTGTCTCCATTTTGAAACTTCACCTTATGCTATGTTTATGAAGTCGCGACTAAGAATAAATGAAAATAAATTTATAAAAACTCGCCTGATTATTACTGAATTTAATTTAATCATCTTTGGTTGTAATTAAAAGTTTTCTTTTACCTGGTATTTGTGTCTTAGTACTTTTCTTTTTTGAAATACACATAATTTAAATTTCTTGGCAATTTGGATATTTCAAAAAATAAACGGACATTTCTTTCGCTGAAATGGTCAATTATAGATTATGAATTGTGGGTGCTGCAGTATTATTTATTCCAGATTTGTTTTAAATAAAAGATTGCATTCATTATTCATAATGTTTCTCATTAGCCAAATCAGTCTCATAAATCAAAGACCAATTTGCTCTTCAAATGCAATTTAAATTGTTGTTTCTAAAAACTGAATGAGCGCGAAAACATGTTAAATAAACTGCATGCAAAAGAATAAATGCATTAAAAAGATAGCTAACTTAACGCGAGTATTTATAAACTTAAAAATTTTTGCTATTATTCTTATGATAGTCTCAGAAACGGATACTGTGGAGCAAATCTTTCCTACCCAATTTCAATAAATTCATTTGTCAAACATTTCTTTTTGTATTTGAATCATTTTATTATTTTATCTTTTTGGAAATGATTGTTGTTTTAGCATCAGTATACTTCAATGTACATAGCCCAGAGTTGGGTTTCACCACTTAGATGGAAGTAGTCAGTAGGAGACTTTATAATTTAGAACCTGGGATCCAGCAGAAAGCCCCTCTCTCTCCCCAATACTTGACCGGCCATTTTAGAGCGGTCTTTTTATTAGGAGGACATTGAATTCGCGACTTATTTTATGCTCCCCAGCAGGCTTTAGTGAACATGACAGATCTTCGATTAATCCGGGATTCGAAATAATGAATGTTTAAAAAAATGGAAATGTAATCATGACGATTGAGAGTTCAATGGTAATAGTTGCTAGGTCATTAAATATTAGATTTTTTTTTCAATTACATTTTTTCGAGATAAAAAGAGACGAGGAAGGATTTTCAGCTGGTTCCAAATATTTGTACAAATTTTGGGAAAATATAAAAATCCAATGGAAGCAAAAATCTATTACAGATTTTTAAGTGATTGCGCATTTAAATATATCTAATAAATTAATTGAAAAACCTTCTGAAATTAACTTTAAGTATTTAGTCATTTGTTTAAAATGTTATTTTTCTTTGTATAATTATTTTATAATTCTTTTTTTTCAAATTGGTACAAATAATTTTTTGACACACACACAAACAAAATATAAATAATACTTATTTATATTCCTAGCATATTTTTTAAAAAATTCAATTTTAAATCTGTTTAATTTTTGATACCTCATTTTAAACACTATTCTATTTCTCAAAAAAAGCTTGTGAAATATATAGATAGATAGAGAAACTTAAAAAAAAAAAAAGAATTTTCTTTCACTTACTTTTAAATATATAAAATTTTTATTATGTATATAGTATTTTTCAATACATTTTAAGAGCACTTTAATAACTATTTGCCATGGGGTAACGTCAATATATATCATTTAATAAGTTCCAAATTTTCAATTTCAATGTTAAAGAATATCAATTCTACTTGTTGGTTTACTGTTACTTTTCGTACATAAGTCAACCAAAATATTCCATCAGAACTATTACAAACAATAATGACATAGAATGAATTGAATCCACAAACTTGAAATTATGAGCTGGGTACTAAGCATTCAGTGGCCAGCTCGACGAATTTCGAAGGTGACAGTCAAAATTATCGTATAAATTTATAAGATATTACTGACAGAAAACATATATTAAAAATAACACAGCACGAAAATACATTTAATCTAATCATTAATAAAATTTCAGTACAATAATAATATTATGATATAATAAATGAATATTTCATTGAAAGTAAAGCATAAAAATATTCTTGGAAACATTGAAAAAAGGAATTCACTCAAATTACCAACAGAATGTTAATTATATATGAAAGCTCTGCAAAGAAGTAAATATGAAGAAATAACTTTATTAGTTATTTTATTAAATGTATTATGGCACCTTTACAGATTTCACTTGAAATATCAACGATTAATATTCATGTCTCCTGCTTTAGTACGAATTTATTTTACGAAGGAATTTTTAACCACACTGATGAAATCTACATTCGGTGTGTTTGACGAAATATATACGCATGCACAGAATATAAATAAATCACGTGGTAGAAAACAAAATCGTGGATAATTTAAAATTACACAAGTCATTATAATTATGAATTGAGCAACATTATTTTCTATGTCTTGATTGAAAAGCACATTATATTTATTTTTATAGAGAAATAAGTTGCTGTTAATTTGTTTGCAAAACTTTAAAATTTGATCTGTTCGAAGTATCAAATATTTTATTTTATTTCAGTGATTAATGATGCCATAGAAGCTTTTGAATATTAATCAAGTTCATTTATATTTTGAGAAAAATGTTATTATATATCCACTGTAAAGTTATAGTAATAACATTTTTGTGTGTTAAAATATAATTTAACCAGTCGGGAATCATAAACTAATTTAATCAGTAGGCTACCGTTAATTTTAGTTTTGTTCTCCGAAGTTAATTTTAAAGCAACAACTAAAAAATTAACAGTCTAAAAAAATCATGCGGCTTAACAGCACATTGGGGGACTAAGGCCTACAGTGCCCATATTTGTTTTCTTAACCGAGGGCTCTGGGGAGCATACGTCCAAGTTATATGGGCGGCATAACACGAAACTCTCAGTGTTTTAATTCTCAAGCATGCTTGGTACTCAGTTTTATCGACTCACTGAAGAAGGAATGAAATGTATATATATATATATATATATATAAACTACCTTTTGAAAAGAAATAAATCTTATAAAGTTCAAATAAATTTCTGTATGTCATGCTTTCTGACTCTAAATTCAGATTCTTCTATTATTTATGAAATTGGAGCTTATTTACTGACATTTTTTTTATCTCTATCCAAAATAAAAAATGCCATTCTATAAAAAAGGCAACTCAATTGCTACAAATGAAAGATAAAAGCCAAACCGCGCGCTTCACATTTTTAACACTGTTTCCGTTCTTTATGGTAAACTAAGACATGCAACTGTTGTGTCAGGTGTTTAATGTGGGCTTGTGTGTGGTAGTTATACAGTTTCTCCTGACTGATCTGAATATACATAATGCTGCAGTAAATGTTTTTGGCGTTAATCTAATAAAATAAGAATAATGTTTTTTCTAAGACAAGTATTCCGGTACCACCTTTCCTAACTCTTTATATATTTACTACACATTTTCCTAACTCCCAAAATATTTAGAAACTAAAAATGAAATTAAATTCTCTAGAAGATAGAGTTTTGTGACAGTCTTTACAAAGATTGTTGGTTTGAAAGGAGATTTATGCATTTGAAATCATCTGACTACCAATGTTCTTCAGTTAATTTGGTGGGATGATGTCTGTTCAGGTGTCGACTTCGTCATGTGACCATCGTTTAACATTATGAAGCTTTTGATTGTGCTTCACGATGAACTTCAGACGATGAAAATAGACGGATACATATGAACATCAATAAGATGCAGTAAAACGCGTATGTCAATATCTCATCAGAATTGAATAACTGGGTCCGATATAAAATTTTAAGAAAACTGTAAAAATTATCTTCACACATACACAAAACTTCAACAATATTTCCAACGATATAATATTCTGTCTAAAACAATAAATTAATATATATGTTTAAAAAAATTGCATATTTTTTCCATTTTAGTTCCTTAATTTATTTGTAAATAAACGCCAATAATTTCTTATCAGAAATTTTGGCACAATTGAGTTCCCAAGAACATCGCTTACAAAAACAATGATAAGTAAATAAAAGAAACTTTCTTACTATTGACCATTTTGATTTTCAAGCGTAAAAGGGAACAAAATTTGTGACTTAATTTTTTTAGTAAATAGGATTGATTTATATGCCTTTTTTCATCTGGCAACGAAGTGATCTGTTCTTTAGTATTCAACTCAACTATTAAAATTTTAAAATTCCCAACGATAATGGAAATTTGTAGTGATTCAAAATTCGTAGAATGACAAATACTATAAATCTTTTTTAAATCTTCTCAACCTGCTCCCTATTTCTGAAGATATTCTGCGTTTATATTGATTAACAATCTGATTTAAGCAATTAATGTTCTTGGTTGTTACTTGGATATAAGAAAAGAATTTACGAAAAAAAAGAGCATGGCTAAAGTGAACTGTCCCGAAATTATTTTGGAAATTTAAGAAAGTCTAATCTAACTAAAATAAACCAAACTCAACCAAGTTGTGAATTAACCCTGAAAATTTCTTTTGGGAATTCATGAAGCAATATTTAACTTACAAATAAATCATGAGAAACTGGAAAAGGTACAATGAAGATTAAAACCAAAATGAGACAACACTACACATTGCTTGACATAATTGTATGATGTATTTGGTGGAAACAAATACACTAGAAAAGCTAATTCTATTGGCTTCTGTATTTACCTCATACACCTGATTTCTGCCTATGAATCAGCTTGAAATGAAATGTGAGCTCTATATTAATTCTCACACTCTGGAGAAGCTACAGAACAGTATCGAAAAAATGTACCACATGAAAAATTTTACGGTGTTAGAAATTTGTGTGACGTTCTTAAAAGATTGGGAAAACTTTTGAATAATGGAATGTTTGGTGTTTTGTTTTATGAATAAAATTAATAAAACCTAATCTATTAGTGGACCATAAATTGGCTTCAAATAGCAAAAAAGTAAAAACAGATAAATTATTTTCGTTTAGAATTAATAATATATATTTATTTACCCACGTCTACTAATTATTCTTTGCTTAGTTCACTCAGTATTTTAAAGGTTCTCCATAATAAGACAAAATGAGGAGTTCCAACAATCTGCATGACGTAGAACTCGTGAACTATTTTTCTTATAATCAATAAAACTTTCAATATCTCTATTTTCAGTGAGAAATCATTGCAAATAAAAATTAGATTTTAGATAAAGAAACTGTTAAACTATTTTGTATTTTGTGGGGAGACATTTTTGTTTAAGAAGATATATTTGCTCGCTGCTGTGGTTAAGGATTTTTTTTTATTGAAACTTTCTCAGTCAATAGAATACGTTGCAGTATTCGTGATGCATACACCATGTTATATAGTGCAGGATGATCAAGTTATTTAGCAGAAGAATATATTTATAATGCATGTTTTGTACTATAAAGTCCAGGGTTATAAAGTATTGTAGCTGACGGCATCTGTTGCGAATATATGAGGTAGTTTTAGAATGTATTTGTAATGCGTTATAGAGTGCAAAATTATTAAATTATTTGGAAGATTATATTTGCTGTGACATCTAACCTGATCAAAAACTGTGTTATATAAAACCTAATGAAGGCCTACTTTTAATATCGTAAAATAAGATGAATATCTTTAACCTAAAAAGATACTATTGGTAAATCATTGCATCATCCTTTCAAACATTATCTAGTGGAACAGCTATGTATAATTTGGTTAATAGAACACAATTTCGTATTATCATAAAAATGCTCATTTCCATAATCACTTATTTCCATAATCACTTATGAATAACAGTAATCATGTTCATTCAGAAATTTATTCATTTCATTAAATTTATGAATGAATGAACAATAATCATGTTCATTGATTCATAAATTTAAATGTTAAAATGTGGAAAAGAAATCTGTGTGTGCTGATTCTGTTTTGGTTACCCTTTGATTATCTTTATTTAAATTCACTTATGTCTTTTTTTTGCAACAGGCTGTGTTATTCAATTCTTATTCTCTCTCAGTTTTCAGTTACTTTTATCAAACATGTGATTTTTTACTCCTTTTTTTGCAATATTACGGTTCAGGTTTCTTCAAAGTTTCAGCCATTTCAGTGCATTTTCGTAATTACTATCAACAACTATACTTATTTAACCAATATAATCAATTTATTAATCTGTTAATCCATTACAGACATTCTTTATACGCATTTATTTAATGCTGTGAGGATAAATTATCGGTAATTTCTACCAGGAGTTTGGAGGTTTTATTGATTTCTTTTTGAAAAATGAGGCGCTTTTCATTCATTTTCTATTTTACTAAATTAATACTAGATTCTGCATTGCTTTCCATTCAATATTCTCATACCATTTCTTATTAATAGACCCGCCTTTAAAGCTGATCGTAGCCCAGTGATAGGGACACAGTCTTCAGAAAGGATCTTGAGTTCAATTCCAGACACTGTTGATCAAGATGGATGTTGCATTTCTCTTTTCTGCATCTACCTTTGTTGTAACGAGTGCTTAAAAATTTCCTGGTTTTCTCTTTTTGATATTACAAAAAGTTTTCCGGAAGATTGTATGCAGTGAGTAGTCAAGTGTTTCATAACAACCTTTGCCGTTAAGTTGCCTTCTACATAGTAACAAATTTGTTTCTGTTGATAGAAATGCAAAGATTTTCAGAGTTTATTACGAATGTATTGCATTCGCTTGACTTTTTCTTTACTTTTTTGCATTTTCCATGCCAGGAAATACACTTTTTTATATCGGCCTAGTTTCTTACTCGCTGTGAAATTTTCCTTAAATTCACTACAATATTTTTCAAAGGAACATAAATGTGAGACATTTGATGGCTTCATAAATTTCGATAAAAAATTTATGGAATTTTTTTATATTCTTTTCTTGGAATAATGGCCTGTATCTAAATCCGGCCAAAATAATGACATTTCTCTTTTCAATGATATTTTTCTTCAGAAATATTTTAATTAATTGTGTTCTATTCACAAATGGTTTTCTAAACTTTTCATATTGATAAATAGCTATCCAAATATGTAATTTTTGCCAAGTTTTTCAATTTAGAGTTTCAGAATGAGAGTCTTAGATTTTCTTTTTGCATAACATTTTGAATAAAGTACTTAGAAAAATTAGTTTTATGCATATAAATTTCATCCTTAAATATCTAGTAAAATCTTTTTTTATTGTATACTCATATATGTTTATGGATTTAAATTTCATTGACCGTCTGTGTTTTGTATTTTTATATTTTTTTGCTTTTTAATTGTCTTTAATTTAGCTTAAAATAGGCTTCTTTACTTTTAAATTCGAGTTCTTTATTATTCTATTTGTTCAGCACATTTTAGTGACATTTTTAAATTTTATTCCTCTATTTTTCCAAATTTACCTTTGTTCTATTGTCTTTACTTTTCTTAAGTTCATTATCACAAAGACCAAGTTATTCTTAAGAAAGGCCATTTATTTCCAGAGTCATTGTAAAACATTTAACAATACCAAAATATTTCAAACTTTTTTATTCTAAAAAACTTTGGGTTCTTAACAATATTAAAGAAAGTTTTGAAGGGTGATTTTGCAAATATGTGTCATTGATAACTTTTCTGTGCAATGTTTGAGTCATGATATTATATATATATATATATATATATATATATATATATATATATATATATGCATAAAGAAGTATGTATAAAATTAATGAAATAAGTATCATTCATTAAAGTTATCATGATCATAATTTCCGATAGTAATGATCTCAGACAATTGCGTGATGGTTTCTATTTTCTTTATAAAACAAATCGATACGAATGAAAACGTCGTCGATGAATCATGGGAAAATTACTGTCTGACTAAATCTTTTTTACGGAATTCCCCGCCATCAAGTCTGAAAGGTTATCTTTAAAATTTTTGTTTAAATCAGTAAAAAGAATGGTATTAGAAATAATGACAGCTAAAAGCTTGAAGGTGACATCGTCGATTGCATAATTACACGAGTTCTGAAAAACAATTTTAAAAATCGAAGCCTCTTAAATTCGAACATTTCAAATCATAAATTAAAATCTGCTTAAAAATGCTTTCAAAGATGACGTTTTAGCTTCTAATAGTTCCTTTTATCAAAAGTACAATATATTGTTTTCAATTAACATTACTAAAGTTTGTTTTTCCTGCAAGGCAGGTCTTTGTATGATTTAATAATATTTCAAAACCTATATACAAATTTAATTTAAACCTCCCCTCTTGCTTAATATATTAAAAATATACACAATTTTTTTTCGGGATAAACACTTTTTTCCAAAATTTATGTTTTATTTTTCTCATGAATTATTTTAAATACTAGATTTAAATAGTATAAAAATATTCTGTAATTTTTTACTGTATTTATGTTTAGTAAATTATTGTATTTTAATCAACATAAGTATTTTAAGCATATCATCTATAAGAAGTTTTTTAGAAAACAAATAAACAAATATGGAAAGAGTCTTATAAGTTACTTTTTGTTAAAATATTCGCAACGCGATATTAAAAATTAGTATTTGAAATTTTGCGGTGTATTAATTTGTATATTATATAAATCTTTTAAATTAACATTAATTTTTTACTGTTTATTTAATGTACGTGGGTTTGGAAAAGAGAAAGTGGTGACCACATGCTTTTACTTCGTGTATAATAAGTATAAGTTCAAATGAATTGTAATATAGATAAGGATAAGGGAATTATTAAAGCCTAATTTTGATTTTTGGTAAGGTTATTATAAGTTCATCTAGAGTTATTAACTGAGCATAAAAAATAAACAGTCAGAAATAAAAAAATTTTGAAACATAAACAAAGCTCTTCGATAAAAATTAAAGAGTTATAAGAAAAGATTCTAAAGTATAGTAAGAAATTTAAAATAATGTTTTATGATTAAAGGAATATAAGACATGTTAAAAGAATATTTTATACAACCGAATAATCCCATATCTTGTTAAAAAAAAACATCATAATCTCTTTATTCTAATCTATATTATGTTCGGTAACATTAGCTGTTACTTTGTGACTACCTTGCTCTAATGAAGACAAGAATACCTGTTTGGACATGCTACCTGATATGCCCCAATGGTTATGATTCTTTTGCCTTGTTAAAGAACTCATAATAAATCAAACTTTCTGAGTAAAGTTTGACTTATTATGAGTTCTTAGTTATGAGACAATAGGATAGAGTTTGTGAGTTCAACTCCCACTTCAGTTATGACTGATAATACAGAAACCACTCTAAGAAATAAGTCTTCATTTCGAATTTGTTCTGTGCAATTAGTGACTGTAGAGTGGCAAGCCGAGTTCAAACTATGAGCAATAGGGAGCTTTTGTCGTGTTGGCAAATGAATGTTACAGCACTTGCCTATTATTCGAGACTTTGAGGGTTTAATTTCCATCTCTTTGGCATAAATGCTTGAATCCTTTTGAACTTATATCGCAGTTGAATTAGACTTCGTCTGTGAAAATGTAATCGTAGAGCGATAAACGAAACCGATTTTTTGCAAAAGGAGGAATTATTATCCAGTATTCCTGAGATAAAATTAAAAATATGAAAGTAAAAACTATTAGAATTTTTTCAATAAAAAGAATAATAAACGATGATTAATTAATGATTATTTTGCCCTTATTTTTTTCAGCACTCGTCGTAGCAAGTTTATCCTATGCATACAATTTAAGTTCCCTTTTTATTAACATTCTTATATGTTTGTCATTAGTACTTTATACTTCAATCTTTAATAACGAATTTGAAAAACATTTTTAAATTCGTTCCATTATTTCTTAAAACCATCTATTACTATTGCCTTATGGAAATAGTTTTCGAACAATGTATTGTTATTTACAATGAGAAATATTTAGACTGACATTTATAAAAAAAGAAACTTTTAATCTTATAGCAAAAAAGACATGACTGTCACAATTAAAGTTTCAAAAGTCTTAACGAACGTTTATTTAAATGTTTTCATTTTTCAAAAGAAACACTAATGTCCTTCAAAAACTAGATTTCTGTCCGGACGAGGAAAATTATGGGGAATTTTGTTTCCTTTTTATGTTGCGTAAATGAAACGCCTTTCATCACTAAAGGTCGTTTCTTGTCAACCGACTTCACTTTCCTTGTTACTTAAAGAATAAAACTAGAATTCATTATTATTTAATTATTTGGCAATAAATTATATATAGATAGGTCTAAAATGCAGCAATTTACTGGCAAATAAATCTTGCACATATCATCAATCGATGGGAAAAAGCTATTATGTAAGAGATTTATTTTGATTGAATTGTATATATATTCAAAACAAACAATGAAAAAACTACATTAAATTATTTTTCTACTTGCATTTTATTCCTAGAAGAGACTCCAATAAAGTGATTTATTACTCTGCAATTAATTATCACGCATTTTTATAATTTTTATGAAAATAGTTTTTTTATACCAATGTTCCCCCTAATCCTTAGTAATCAACCAAACTTATCAGCACCTCGGTTTGTCATTTTCTGATTTGGTTTATCACTATACAGTCACTTTTTGATCATATGAGAGCTAACTTGATTCGAAACTTCAATTTAAAATGGATTCCAAATCAATATAAAAAAACACATGAAGTGAAAATCAAACCTTCAAAATAATATACCACTAATTCTTTAGCCTTCCATTCGACAGTTCGTCGGTCTGATTTTTACCTCGAGTGTGGTTGCTTGTGGCGGTTTAAACAATGAGTCTTAATAATATTAAGCCGCGTGAGCAAAAAAAGGATCACACTATAACAAATAAACCAAACCACGTTAGTTGAATAAATTGTTTGCTATAATGCTCTTGAACTTTGAGATAATAATTTTGATACGCAACCAACCTCTAGTAATTAAAGCTGAGACGATTTAAAAATTTTATTTGTATTTTGCAGGGTATTATTTTTTGAGTGAATATAGTACTCCCTATAGAAAGTACTTAGAATGAAAGAGAAATGCTTCATCTGTAAGACAGATGGACTTGGGACAATCAATTTATTTCATTATCAACCGCGAATATTTTAAACTCATTTTAATAAACACCACTCCTTTTTGTAAATTTTGAATAATTTAATCTATTTAAGATTTAAATCAAGATGAAATTAGAAATGTACAAATTGTTAAATATTGGTTTTTACAGGGAATCATATTTACTATCATTTTATACCTTGAATGAAATGAAGAAATGATTTACCTTAAATCAAGTGTTACGTATAACGATCCATTGTAGTTTGGTGGGAATAAGCTAACAGTTGTGGTTCCGATGTCTAACCCATCCGAAGATGGACATGCTGTAATTACCAATGTACATTCTAAGTCTATGGAATTGTAGCGTAGCGTAGAGACAAAGCAATTGATGACAGTTTTAATTTAAATTATTTCAATTTATTGATGAGAACAAATTTTAATATATACATAATTTTTAACATAGCTTTCAAAACAAACATAATTATATAATAGGCCGACACTGCCACAAATACACTTCTAGTGTGCTGTCTCTCTGAGAACTACACTAATAAAAAAAAAAGTAAACAAAAACATAATCGGAAGGTAAGAGGAGGTGGCAGATCATAGCGCGCATGCGCTGTTCTTATCTTCGCTTTTGCTCGTTACAGAACCAAATTCGTTCCACTGACGTGGTGTATAGATACGGTTAACACTCAAATATCGACTTCATTGGACTACGATGATTCAAAATTACGATATATTTGGCTGTGTTAATGGTTTCAGTTGGTAATAATGAGAAGCTGGAAGCGCATTGGAATTACATAACCTAACGCGACACATGATTTGTATTGGAAAGCATCGATTGAGGCCACGGTGGCCTGCTTGGGAAAGGTGTCGTTCTCATGAAGGGATGGCAATGGGTTCTATACCTGCCCTAGAAGACCTATCGTTTTCAGTTCATCTTTGAACGCTCTCTACAAGTTTTGTAAGATAAAATATCAATCCGCTGATGTAGGGTAACTCTAAGAGTACTCTAGCTCTGATGTTGAACTCGCCCGCCATATTGATTGTTTTTCAAACTTAAAAGACGATTGTCTGTGTTTAAACGGCTTTCCAGTTGGTAGGAACAAGATACAGAAAACGTATTGCAAAATAATTATATATAGCCTTGAAGATTATTTATCACATTGTATTTTTCTATTGCATTATCTCCCTTAAAGCACTTTTTAATTAATAACTCTGAATATGAACTCTTCTGACATTTCTGTTTAATTTGATAGTAAAAACAAAATTGTATTATGATAAGGGAAGTTAAAGGAAACTGAAATATTTTGTAGTAAAATAATATTCAAACGAAAAAAATTTGCAATTTTGTATCTTACGCTTAAATTTATTTAATTATAATATATAAAAATTAAAAAAAATTTACTACTGTTAAAATAACTTAACTTATGTATTAAAATTTTTGCATTTTCTCATTTAAATGTGCAACATGAAAATGTAATTACGCCTTATATATCTAAATTATTTTATAACTGAAACTTGTTAATTTTTCATTTCTGTCACTTATAATGGTAAAAATTATTATTCTCCAATTAAAAGTACATTTCATTATCTGCTTCAGATATTTCAACATAGTTTTTAAGGACATATTTGCATGCATCTCTAACATGTGTTCATAGACTTTTATAAAAAAAACAAAATATAACAAGGAAGCTTTGTGTTATTTTTAGCGAACCACCCAAAATATCTTGAATGCAAAACTACTTATCTGATGGAAAAGGGATACTATCTGGTTACAGAGATAGTAATTAAATTGCAATTTACTCTTTTTTTTTCAATCTGGGATTTTTGTATTTCGTTTTGAATTACATTAGGCGAAAGAAGTAAATTTATAGTTCTAATGAGGATAATTAGTTATAATTTAAAAGTTTTTAATATAAAAATACGAGTTTTGTAAAATGTTGATTTATTGGTGAAAGCAGACTGCTTTTCTTGCAGCAGCGGTTGTTTGAGTTTCGTACTATTATTTTTTTGCTTATCCATTTTTTTTATATTATGTGATTGTGAATACTTTCTGTTGCCTATTTCTGTTATCGAAAACGATGAAGTATAACTAATCGCATTGTTCAAAATTCATAATTTTAAAGTATGCTTTAACTATGACTTAAAAAAATTGCTTTAGTATACTTATATGTAAATTTTCACATCCGACCCCAATTTAAATATAATAAAACCAGAAAAAGTTTGACAGTGGCTCTTAGTACGATGATTATTATCCGAGAGCCACACCAAATCTGCTACTTGATGTCTACTACATGTCTACTACATAAATCTGCTACATGTCTTTCCACAATGTATTAATATGCAAATTTGTTAAATTAATCGTACTCTAAAATTTATCATAGCTTTGTAGTGATTAGTATTTATGATATGTAGTGATGTAATATTTTCATAGCTAGTAGTGATTGCCAAACAACCAAGTTTTAAATGCTGTGGGCTTTGTTTCAACAATTTATGGGTTTTGAACCCCACCTTGTGCTTGAATATTTTTAGTTATTCAGAAACCACTTTAAAGTAGGTCATGGTTCATTTAACTCTCAAGAGAAAAAATTGATCTTTGAGTGACAAACAAAAGAAAGCCTTAGAAGTGAAAAAAACGCTCGACTGTTGAACAACGAACGATAGATGTTTAGCTGATGTTGTCTACATGCATATCTGTTAGCATTGGTGTTTGGGATAATTTCGAGTTTTCTTTTACGACCTGTGAATACAGCTCATTACCTATGAAAATTCCTTCTGCAAGTCATAACATAGGGGTTGTAAAGAAAAAGAACCTTACACAGAGCAGTTTTCTGCTGTTAAGCTATTCATTATAAGGAATTAAAATTGTACTACTATAAGTATCAGCGTAGTCTCTTGAAACACGGTTGGTATACTACCTTAGTTATAAACGCATACTTCGAAAAGAAGTCTCAAGTGAGATTTCAACTCATTGCTGTTGAGCAGTTTCTTAGATTTTTTCTTTATCCATGTACATCTGACAAAATGAATGCTTGGGTATTTTTTCTACTGGTTTTCTTTCTTAAAAGCAATATGTTAAAAATTTTCAAATGCCTTACAAATTATAATCTATACACTGAAAATTATCAAATTATTATTTTTCTTTGCATTTAAGAAATTCTCAAGATGAGGAAAATTCTCCTTCCACCCATCAATTTAAAGAATACATATTATATACATATTCCATTTCAATTTAAGACATTATTCTTTTAAATTGCTTTACTTTCCATGAAATTATAAATACTTTCACGTTTAAAAAGCCAGCAGAAAATTCATTCTGAAACTATCGCTTATCGATTTCTTGTAATGACCCTCAGAGTTCATTTCCTGTTAGAAACAAGTAATTACATGTTATCTCTCGAATGGCATCTGCGGGGATACTAAAATCTGTATGCGAATTGATTGCTTAGGAATGTGAAACTTTCTTTAAAAGTCGCAAAAATAATATGATAAAATAAAGTAAAAAATATTCGTTTATGGAAAATATTTTCAAGTTAATTTTTAAAATTTTTCATATGTTAAATAGTTTTTCTACTCACGTTTTCTTTATAATATAAAATATAATTATAATAAGTGCACGTGAAATACTGTGAATATGAATATTAAAATTAGAATACACATTTTTCATTAAATTTAGATTTTATTTTTGTATTTTTCGTAAGTTTATCATCTATCACAGAATTACTAACGACCCATTTTAAAATTTCCCCCTTCCCATGCGATCCATTTGGTTTCCCTAGTTTTTGAAAAATAAAATAGAATTTACGTAAAAAAAATAATTTCTTAATTTGTAACACTTATATAAATATTTTTTGGTTTCACAAATTGCTCGCAAATTCCTGCATGTTCAATTTTGAAAAATTTTAAGTAATAATTTTCTATTTGCAATAGTAGACTGGAAGCCTTTTAATAACAAGGCAATTCATCTTAATTATTTTTTCGTTAAAATAATTCAAGGTTTTTCTTAACAGGAAATGACCTCTGTCAAGGACATCTTAGGGCATTTGCCGCTTCTTATAAGGCAAATTTTCTAATCAAGATCTTTTTTTCAAACATTACTGTTGATATTAAACAGAAACTCTAAAATTTTCTTGTGCGGAAATTATAATATCTGAGATTACGTAAATATTGTTTATTTATCAAGCAAAAGTATGGACATAAATTCCTTTGGTTGTATTGATTTTTTCCTTTGGAGCTTAAAAACTGAAGTTTCTGGATTAATAAAATGAAGTATCTTCGAAATAATTATTTTATTGTTTCTGAAAATCAACTTTTATTAACTTTGCTTGAAAAACCTGATTTGTCTATTTTTCAAATATGAAAAAAAAATTTTAAATTTCCTGTTTTTGACTTAATGACTTAAAATTCGAATATTTAAAAAAATAATTTTTATAGTGTCGGATGAACTTAAAGGTTAAAGTAATTGAATTTTATTCTTAAAAGTATGGGATTGTGTTAGCTTTGTAGAGAGAAATCGTTCTCATAGAAGAAGAGTCATGGCTTCAACATTTATTGTAACCAAAGACGTTTGTGCTGAGTGGACCTATATGTTAAAAATTCTGTAAGGTCCAAAATGCCTCCATTGGTGACATTTGGAGGGAAAAGTGTCAATTCAAGTGTTGACTTCATCAGTTGCTTGCGATTCAATTTTACGAGACAGTTAATTAATGTTTAGAGTTTCAGTCGTCAAAAAATAGATAACTAGAAACATATTATAATAATCTTATTTTACTTTTTATTTTAATTATAATAACAAGAGATTTACTTTACTAACGAAATTAAATCATATAAGAGCTGATTAATTTAATAATAATTATTGTGTTATCATAAAGTTTTATATTAATAAATAACTAATTATAATAACCATTTTTAAATTAATACTGCTATTGTAATCGCTTATAGAGAAACATAATTTATGATTAATAAATTTTATTTCTTGTATCATCAAGCTGGGGAAATTAATGTGAAATTACATTTCCATTTGTACTAAGTGAAAATCTTAATAAAGTGTAAATGTCACTACAGCTCTTCTATTTTATTTATTGAAATTTCCCTCTAATTTTTAACAAGTTGGGACTATATATATAAAGTTGAAAATAGCCACGATTTTAAGAATAAATTTCCGCTATCTTCTTTGCTTTTCAACAGTAATTGACTATGTATAACTGGATATACATATAAACGATGCCATTACTTCAAGTAGCTTAACCGAGTTGGTGACTGAAATATCATAATTTCAATTTTTCTTTCAGTACGGGAATATGGTTTTCAACATAGGAAGATTTCTCCCGAAAAGCAAAAAATCCGGAAGGTATTCAAATGCCTTTAAATGTTAGATATCTACTACACAGTATCAGAGTTATTAAATTAAATTTAATAAGTTAGAAATCATAAGAGAATTTAGTAATAAATATTTTCATTGAATGCTCTATGATTATATTACTTGTTACATCATTGTTTGAAATACCGCATGTTTTAATGTCAAAAAATATTTATGTAATACTGAGTACGGTTTGATTCTACTTTAATTACACACTTTAATCTTGTATGTCTTTTTCAATTTTACTATCCTGTCAATATATTTTTTGTACTAAGTATTATTATAATATATTGGTCATATAAATGTCCAATTTCTCCAGGAAAGAAAAGATATTTAATTTTTATATACATTGAACATTTAAATGTACAATATATAATAAAAAATACATTTAATGGCAAAAATGATTTTAATTTTCCAATATGTTAATTATGTATAGGATATTTAAAATTATTAAAACATTCCCTAATAATGAGGAATTTGTCTAATTAATAGTTAAATTAAAGTAATCCAAATAAAATAGATTATGCACAATTATTTAAATTTTTAGTTCAAAATTTTTCTATGGTACTGACATAAAAAGGTTCTATTTTCAAAAGCGTACTAATCTGATAAACTGAGCACATCTGATGGCCTTATTATAAAAATGTATTATGAATATTTGATACATATGATTTTAAAAAAAATTGGTATTTGTGAAATTTTAAGAAGGACAATACTTTTCCCTTTGGTCAGTTCAGATGAACTTGAAAAAGAATAGTTATTATATTTGACTGTGATAATTATTCCTTGTTATTACACATTTTCATTTTAACTATACAAGTAAATTTTGACGAAACTGATCAATATGTTGACGAGACTGATCAACATTTACTTGTACAGTTAAAATGAAAATGAAATAATTTGAAATGAAAATGTGAATGTAATAATAATAAAATGAAAATGTAATGATTTGTTGCTCAAAGCAATTTTTCTAGAAAATTAAAATGTATATGGCGGCTTATTGTTTATGAATATTATAATTAGAGAACGAATTCTAACTTTTAGGATTCTTGATAATTTAATGAAAAGTTTTAACAAAGTTTTAATCTAAGTTATTTCTCAAGGTTTGGCCTATAGTTTTTCCAAGCAGATTTCCGTTGATAAATATAATCATTTCAATCTTTTAAGCAGTTAATTAATGAAAGAAAAAAACACTTTTTTCAAATTCATCTATAGAATATCCGATTAAGGGAATAAAGCTACGAAATGCTATTACTTCATAAATAATACTGAATTCAGAAGTACGCAAGGCGTCCGTATATTGTATTTGGGTGTAAGCAAGTAAGCGAGGATAATTTCATAACTTCACAAAAAGAGGAAAAGGCTTATAGTGACGCAGCAAATAAATCGTTTATATTCTCGAACACATGTAGATTTCTATTGCACAGATAGTCTTCAGGCTTTAAGATTCACCATTGTCACCTTAATTTTATTTCAAATAAAGTCATTCGTATTAGGGTCCCTCTACTGATGATGGAGAAGTTTAAACCTGTTAACCAATTGGTAAAGTCCAGGGCTTCTCCACATCGTTATGTATGTATGTATTTCAGTTAATGTTACGGAAATTAGAAGTTGCGGAAAATTAAATATTTCAAGATATCTCGGTCGACTATACGTGTGAATGTTAATTATAATACATTCATCATAGTTAAATGTTTTCCAAATAAAAAATGGGAATTATCAATTAAAGGATAAAAGAATAATATCTATCGAATAGCTCCATATATTTAACATCATTTAAATATAATAGCATACCAAAAAATGCATGTACATTTAATGAAATCTCGGTCTATTGAATTTTTTTTAATGAAAATTTTTTTTTCAAACATAAATGTATCAATTTAGTTTTGCATAAAAATTGTTCTGAAATACAACTTATCTTTCAGTTTGCGTGCATTGCTTTGATAATTATTTTTGGCACTTATATTAGTGTACAACAAGTTTATGTCTTTTTCCTTATCTAGACTAAACAGTAAAAATTACATGTCATAAATGTTATATTTCTTTAATATACTATTTAGTATACAAAATTTATGCATTATTGTGTTAGCAAACCCAAATGCAGCCTGATTTTTTGACGCAGTGCGTAGCCGAAATCAACACTCGTACGGGGCATTAAATAATCATTTGGTGGTACAGTGGATTGTATCACTAGTAAATGAACCAATTCACCTTGAAATCCAATGCCGTGCAATTTTGAGTCTTACAAAATGTCAAGTTCAACAGTTATGGCCAATCTTTTTCCATTTCACCTTACCAGCGAAACACCTTATATTAATCGTGGCCAACGTATATTTAACATACAAGGACTCTGTCATGGGCTTGACTATTGAGTTGTAGCTATGAAATGAGATATGAAATACTCCAATTAATTTTTATGCAATATAAATACGTTTTTGTGCTTGGAATAAATGAGGGGGGGTGACTTGGCGAATCTTTTAATCGAAATACAAAATCAAACATTAATGGCAGCATCCAGTATCTAGGAGAAGTGATTCCACTCATGCTGTCTTACTATTATTCACAGCTCATAATGCGGAAGCCTGATTAGTAAAGAGATCCATCTTGTATGATCACCAATACCTCATTCAGAGACCAATACTGTGCTGTGACGTCTTAAGCGCATTATATATTTATGGTCATGACATTAATTTGGTGCGGACGATTGACGGGGAAGGTGCCAGCTAGAGCGTATACCTTATTACTCAACTGAGATACAATCTTACTAAATGATCGACTGTGTATATCGACTTGAGTACACAGAAATTGTCAACTGGATATACACAGTAACATATCATTTATTCAAAAAAAGTTGATGTAAGAATGGAAAATGCAAAAATAAAAGTAATTTTTTCATTAATTTACCCAAATTCTAACTACAAAATTATTTTTATTAAAATTCTTAGTATAGGAATTTAATTTTCTTGTAAATGCTATTAAATTTTATATTTCTTGTAAATTCTAAATCTGAATAATAAAACTAAATATTTGTAATGTTTACTGTTCTTTCACTGAAACTGCATGGTATGAAGAAAGAGAGATGCAATATAGCTGTCAATTGCAGTTATTAGTTTGGTTCACAGTTAGTAGGCATTTGATTTACTAGACTAAATTCTGAAAATATGGATATATAGCGTTATGTATGTTTGCTTAGAATCGAAGAAAAATTATTAGATACATTTTATTTATTTATTTCAATTATTAGCTAATTATCAAAATAATTAATAACATTATAATATATTGAGTTGTTTTCGTAGAAACTGTTAGATCTGCCTAATTTATGATTAGGATGTTATAAGAATATTTAATTGGTAAAGACAATTGTGTTAGGTCTTAAATAGCGGTATTAAGTTGGCTCTAAGCACACTTGGCGAATACCCTTTAAGACAATATCAAGCTGAAAGAATAAGCGAGAATAATAACGCTGTTTTGCTTTGTTTATGCTTTTTGTGCCTCAAAAAACGAAATAATTTGGGAAAGCTTCAACTTAACAATGAGAACATCATAAAAGTAATGCATTTTTCTGAAGGCATTCATAAATCATCATCTTTAAGTTTCCTCTTTGATTGTTTAATGACTTATTTGCCAGAAAACTGCTTGTCCAGGTTGAGCTGGTTTGCAGAAATACGGAAATACGAAGTTAAATAGTCTGTTCTTTGAAAATCTATGCGTTAAGCGTTAAAGAAAGTAAAGAGTAAAATCAGTTTAAGGTATGCGAATTATATTTTATGGAAAATAAGATGGAAAATAAGAAGAAGAAAAAAAGAAATTAAAATTTATAGAATTCTTTTTCTCTTTATACTTCTAAAAACTTTAAAGATATCCACCGAAAATTACTTCAAAATCTTCCAAAATGTATTAGCTGTTCTGGTTTCGATTCACAAGGTCTCATATCAATTCATACAAAAATTATTATAATAAGTTATAAAATGAATTAGATGAAATTCTTTATGTTTATGATACTCCAGTTTAACGTTCGTTGGTTAAACGTCATCCAGATGAATTGTAAATTTATATCGCCTGACGCGTTTTGCTCTTACCGGAAATCTCCTTCATTGTCAAAAAGTTATCTTGTAGCTTAATCATTGCTGATTCACATAGTTTTATATGACTTCATGTAAGTATATTTATAATGTGTTATTAAAAAAAAATATTATGCAAGGTATTACACACCATTTCTTTTCAGTTCAATATTCAAATTTATTATTTCCTCCGGCAGAAGTTTTTGTATTTATCATAAAAATCTTTCAATGTTAAAAATTATCGCGATTCTTTTGATTTCCCTTCACATGTGCTTTCATATCGATTGACAAAATACATAGTTATAATATGTTAAGGAATAAAGAGTAAAATGTAAAATATTACATAATGTTGAGTTATTGTTGACGAGATGATAAATTTTTCTATGAGCGAGGTATTTTTGAACTTTTAATATTCAGTTGAGCTCATCTTCAGGAGGGTTAATGCTCTGGTTTTGACTTCAAAAGTTAGTGGATTTGAATTTCACCTTGAGTGTGGATTAGCTTTTCGGCATTTTTTTTAAACCATAGGATTCGACAAAATTAACTCAATTAACTTAACATGTAGGGTGTAACAGAACTTAACATGTAGGATGCAACAAGACTCATTAATCTATTTTATATTTATTTATTTGCCACACTAACCCGGTTTGGCCATTTTTAGAATAATAACTGTTTTCCTAAATGTCATTAAGTAATCAGCTTTATTAAAAGAATATCTTGTGATACAAATATTTCCTAAGAAACATAAAAAAATGTACCAATGACTCGCAATTGAAATCTTAAGTTATTTTCCAATGTAAATTATAATTCGCTGTTCAAGTGCCACAGTCTTCATTAAGTGTCCTCAATAGACATACACACCGTGGGTGACATTCTCCATTGACCGGTTAAGAGAGAAGGCGATAATGAAACTGTTTTTCCATTTCCTCTTATTTCCGAATCATCATCGCCAACGCGTCACAGAGTGTGCCTAAGTGGAACATTTTTCAGAATTTCTTATTTAGATAACGATATTCGAATGAGGATATGAATATGCCCTTCTCTTTAAATACTCTGTCCTCTCGTGCCGCCGTCATCGAATCACTGGCAATTGGATCTTTCTTATATGGACATATTCTCACTCGTTTTTTCCTTTAATGAAAACCATCTCGAAGCAAAATTTTATGGCACTGTAAACTGAGTCACTTCGAATCAAACCAGTAGAAACTGGAACTGAATAAACCTTAAGAAAAACCAGTAATCACAAATAATAGCATGTATGTATTAGTACATTCAGAAATTGAAAGATAATCGTAATGTTTGGTAACATATTATAAAAAACGATTTAAGTAACGTAAGACATACCATAGCTATAGATACTTTTTTAATAAATATTATTTGTTTACTAAAATGTATAATTATTGTTGTATATATAGCAATATTAGTAATTCTTCAAAAATACACGTACATCGCCATAAATATGTACGTGTGTTTTTGAAAATGTAATTCATCACCAAAAGTATTTTTTACATGATGACTTATATTCATTCTAAAAATAAACACCAAACATAGAAGTGAATATTTCTTACCGACATTATTCATATTCAGATCAGAAACGACTATCATCGGCAAACAGATAAATTTAGTTGCGATGTTTGTATTCATATCAAAAGTAAATATTATTATCCTAACTGAATACTAATATCCAAAGAGAGAATATTTATGTCTCTGTTATTTAGCACTCACATAAGAATATTGGCAAGTAAAAATATTGAAAATAAACAAATGTGTAGTAAATAACGTTTTACGACCTGATTGCATCAATATTATGGTAATAACCATTCAGCTAATTGAATAATTAATTTTCTGGGCTTTAATTCAACAATTTGTGAATTCAATTCTCACATCCATAATGTTTTAGTAGTTCGGAATCAATTTAAGCTGTAGGTCTTTATTTAGTTAGCAAAAAGTAACTGTAGTAAGCAAAAAGTAACCATAAAATGGCAACCAAACAAAGGGATTAAACAAGCATATTTTTAGATATGTGGATTAAAAAAATACCATTGGTGAAGTGGGCTGTTAGAGTACCGGTCCTCTAACTGCCCACTTCAGTAAAATACGATTAATGAAAATGTCATGTAAGCTTACATCAGTATATAAAATATTTTTTTATTTGAGATTTTAGTAACGAAGATTTAATTGAGATTTATATAATTAAGATAAAATTATATAATTTTAGATACATTATTTTCCACCCTTTCTTCTTCCTTTAAAAAGACTTAAAAATAAAATAATCTTTATTTGAGAATAAGGAGTATTGAATATTGAATAAGGTAAACCAGTAAAAATCATCGATATATCAAATAGTATAAAAATACAAAATGAACATTATTATTTCCTGTTATTGAATAACCGATATTAAATTGTTTATTGTACATTTTAAATATATATTTAAAATTTATATATAGACTATAAATATGTATTTTCATAAATTTGAATGGCATTTTTAGAAACATAAATGCTAGTGAATAATATTTTCATAAATATATAGAATCCCATAACATCATTTTTATAGACATAAATGGCGTTGAGTTACATTGTCTTAAATATATAGATGCCTAAAAATAACATTGTAATAAATATACAATCAGATAAAAAAAATATTTTAAAAGCATCTAATTTCACAAATGGCACTAAATGTGTGGTGAATTTTATATTTCGCTAAGATTTAGTATTAAGTGTTCTGACCATATCTATAGGAGTACATCTTAATTTGATTTCTTTAAACACTGTCTGAATTTAATGAAAAGAAATTGTATTCCCTGACTTATTTCTTTAGTTGACTATATTTAAACGAAAACAACGAACTTGTTATAGGTAATAAAATATAAATCAATAGTCAGTTATATTCTGTGACATTCATTAGTGAATTTAACGTCCCTGAATCTTATTATGACGATTTTAGGTTGCTTCGACTATCAAAATAGCTACCAAAATTCACTCTAAATAATAACAAAAATTTAATAAAATTAAAGATTTTATTAAATTTTTGTTGAGAAAATAGTAGTAAGTAATTCTAGGTTAGGTTAGATTATTGGAATACATTTCCGGCTTACAATCAGATGTTAATCGCCGTGAGCCGCCTAGATATTTTGAACAATTGTCAATTGACAAAATCGGCAACTTTCGCGTACCACTCTATACTAATAACAATAGACTCTACGTAAATTTCAACTTGTAAAGGTCATCTCAATAGAAGATTTTTCACTAGATCAAATATCAAACCCATTAAGTTCTGAGCACGAGAGTGACGCCTTTCTCACTAAAGCTTACATGAATAAATCAAATAAATATATATGAGCAATAAAAATTAATTAAAAATTTTGTGAGAACACTGAGCGAATTGAAAATGGATTGTATGACATTTCAGTTGAATTTTAGTAGTTGACAATGGTATAAATATCTGGTCATTATGTCATGAAGTATCTTGATTTGAAATTTGACAACCATTCATGTATCTAATTCTAATGACTGCATACGATGTGTTCTACCAACATTGTGGTTTAATATTTGCATTTTAATCACATATGTTGATGGTAATGAAAACAAGTGTTCCATATCACCATTTTTATTAGCAGCAGTTAAAAACATGTTTGTTTCAGATATGAAATTCCAAAATCGATATCAGCGACAACACGTTCTGGGCCTTTGAGTGTACTTAATTGATAAAAGTATCAGCAAATAAATAACTTTTCGGCGTTTAACATTCCATATACCGTTGTCAATTGCAGTTGATGCCATGGATTTTAATGTTAAATTAAAATACATGAACAGATGTATAAAAATATCATACATTAGCAATATATTTTTAGTTGGTACATGGATTTGCACAAACGATTATATCAATGAATATTGAATAATGTAATTATAATTCGTTTATATTTGTTACAGCTCCATATTTTATACTGTAACAATTGAAGGAACATTTTTAAAATAATTTTTCTTGCTATTGTGCTGAAGCTTACGTCTACCAATCCTTTACCAATGCAATACACGACTGACTATTTGGTGCTTACACAATTTCCTTTCATCTTTCATCAGTAACTCTATCCGTAATAGCCAAGATCTTACGACTATAAAGTAGGTGCCTCGAATCTGATCCAACCAGACATCATCGCTTTAATAAAATTATATAATTTAGCTAATATCATCCTTAACTTCCTTCTAATAATATGGAAAATTGTATAGATCATTCTGTTCTCCAATATCGATAAAATCATTTGACGGATATTTAGGATTACATAGTTAAGCATAATAAGATGCAACTCGATTTGAATCAGATCATTATCCTCATTCAGTGATGTGGATGCCAAAAGATGCAAAATACTTATTTTGCAGTACAAAAAAACTCGTTTTCCTCCATTTCAATGAAAAATATTTATTTCAAGATTTTGATACAAAATATTCATTTTCCAAACATTTTAATAGTTTGTTTTTATTTTACTGACTTCAGCACATTTTTATATTTTAAATCGAATTCTGATGACGTAAAATAGCCTTAATGTCTATCAGCCGTGATATTCCTTAAATTTATGGCAACATTTAGTAGTAATTTTGTTGTAAATAACTTTTATTCGAAGGTGAAAATGTGAAATAGGGCAGGTGCAAGTGCCTTGTAAATATTTACAGTTTATCGGTCTAGCAAACGTTCCTGTTTTTTGACCTGTGATCGACTTTTGTGTTTCGTTTATCTAAGCCTAAGTTATTCCCTCTGCCTAAGTAAGTTATTGGGAACGAGATATTCAAATCATTGATAGTTTTGTTTTCCACTCTAATTATAAATAGATGCATGGAAATAAGAAGACATACACCGAAAAAAATATTGTGAGCTTAAACTGTCACGAAATTATTTGAAGACATTAAAACAAGATTTTGGTAGGTACTTTTTGTTTTTATTTTTATTGATATAGATTAATTTTTTTAATAATATGTATGACTCTTAATTTATATATATATATATATATATATA
>JAPDSC010066354.1:0-10253 GCA_026290005.1 Latrodectus geometricus | reverse complement strand
TGTCAGCAGTCGTAACGCGCAAGACCTAAAAATCTACATGAAAGCTGCTTTAAACCTTTTTACAAAGCGAATCCAAAAGAAGTTACATAAAGTTCACGTAAAAATAATGGATTTCTTTTTCCCCAATCTAATATATGTGATCAGAAAATATTTCACGAATCAAATCAGTCAATAATGGAAAGCTTATTATGAAAATTTTCTTATGATTAAAATCATTATTAGACTCCTTAAAACGTTAATGCAGATTAAAAAAAAAATGGTTCAGACATTTATTTTTCTCCGCTCAACTACTTTTTTTTATAAATTAAGGCTTACGGGATTTTTGAGCTTAAAAATGTTTTTTCCTTTCAAGCTGAAAAGTTGAAGATAACCTTATGTATTACTTTCTTTGTTCATGCTATTTCCTTTTCCTCCTTCCTTTCTTCTTAGTTCCGTAATGTTTTGACGCAAACTGTTTTGATATTAAAGAGGGTAAAAAGAAGAAAATCAGCCGGAAGGCTACTATAAACACTTAGATGTTTTAATCCCAATTAACCAGTCATCATCTAAAGCAAAGTGCACTATTATCTGTCGACATATGCGTAGGCGTCGATATGTCTTATCTCCTGACTTTTCCTCTGTATATATCCTTTTTTTTTTTGGTTATTTTTATTATACTCTTGAGCTGCGAGAAATTACCAGTAAAGATATAAGTACTGAGCAAACATTTTTCCCATTAAAAAAACTTTATCGAGGATAATCTAGATTGGAAAATATGCTCAACATAAAAAATTAAAGATAGTCGCCTTTCAAACGTTATCTTTAATTAAGGTTAAGTATGTGTCTGATAAAATTTTCTGATATTATATTGAGGCACTGAAAACATTATTTCCCACTTCATATAATTTATTGATGTATTTAAATCGAAATTATCTAAAATATTTTTTATTTAAAACTATATAAAATTCTACGACTTTTTTTTTTATAAAACTTTTCCTAGTAAGGATAATAACTGAACATTGCAAGTGAAACTTTTTTCCAGTTATCCCTTCAAAAAATGAAATACGTTTGTATTTTTGGATCCGAGTACACGCAAATATTCTTCGTGTATTGTGTATAATTTAATAAATTGGAGAATTGGATGAAGGAATTATATTGATCAGAAAAAAAGCTCAATATTAATGTGCTCAATTATAATTTAGTTTTCGAATTCAAGACCACTCGAATGGAAAAATGAAAAATTTATCACTGTATCAGAATAATGGTGATTCTCACATAACTCATTGAAAAAAGGGCAAACTGTTAATTACTCCATTTTTTTTTATAGGAATATGAATGTGTGAGAATTGCTTTGTTTGTTATTTTTCGTACAAGTTCTACTAAATAGTTTGAAGACAAGCTATTTATATATAAATAACATTTATACTGTTTGTCCGCTAAATTTTTGTCTAGACTTGGTGGACGACTGCACAAAATAGAATAAAACGTATTAAGATATGTGTCTCTGCCCAACTTAAAATAAAAGCCTTGTTTCTTTTCAATATTTTGAATACAGAGTTTGTAATTAATTTAATCCTAATCAAAGCTGATTTAAACTTCCCCTGTAAAGTCGCTTATGCAGAAATGTAATCAATTAAGCCGATCTAACTGTCCGCTCTGGAACTCTTCTCACTTCAAGAAAGAAGCGTGTGGTTGTTTTCTTCTTTTCAAAATCGCCATCGATGCTCAAAGAAAAGATATTTACGATGTCGAATCCCCTATTTTTTTCTACATTTCCACAATGTGATTTTTTTTAATGGAAAATAACGATGTTTTCTATTTTTTTATGTTTGAAAATTATTGTTTTTTTCCCATTCCACCATATGTTTCCTTTTCTCCCGAAAGCCTCTGATTGAAAAAGTATACAAATGCGGATGAAAGTAATTCAATATTTAATACCTTTTAAACTAAACGGAATTTCAACTCCTCATTCGATTTGTTTTGAACTGATTTATGATCTTGAGATCTAAATTTTAGGGTGCAAAACAGCGTTTTGAATAATGATAAGTAAATTGGAAACATTGTCATTTTTTAAATAGTAATTTTCCTCCATAGACCAAGTATGCATCGTTCTAGAACCTTCTCAGAAATATTCTCTTAAGCATAACTTATGTGTACATCATCATCCCTTCCAGGAGATAAGATTAGACTGAGCTTGAGAGCTGTATGAAAGTGATTTGCTGTTAAGTTGGCTGTATGAATAAGATTTGCTGTTAAGTTATTTTGACAGTCGATATTAAAATACCGTAAAATAGCCTTAGGATATTATGTTATCCACTACACAATGAATAACATAATGTCCTAAGGCTGTTTTATAATATTTTAATATCCACAACATAAATTGCCTTCTGGGAGCACTTTTCATAAATAATAAGCCATATTCTCCTATCGCAAAGGAAGTAACTTGGAAAATTCCCAAGTATCCATCCCAAATGTAGATTTAGAAGGCAGATGCGCAACATCCGTCTCCCGTGGTTCAGCAGAATCTGGGATCGAATTCAGAATTTTTCAGTCTTAAGAGAGCTATCTCACCACTAAGTCAAGCTAAGTCGCAAGCGATGATTTTTGCAGTAGTCTAAAGGATAGTATTGCGATGAGTATATAAGTGTTTTGGATTCTCGCCGTGTACTTTCTCTCGAGCTGCTTTTTAATAAAGTAAGTTTCTCTCTATTCACCACAAATGTGCATTCTAAATCAGCACATAATATAAATGAATTTTGTATCACAAAATGCCTGGTTAGAATGCTCTAATAATTATACATTGCAATTCCGTTAACCTTGAATAATTAAGATCTGGCCAATTTCAATGAACATAAATCCAAATAAACCAGAAAATTGTCTTGTTAAAAAGTGTTAAAAGAATTATACTTCGCAGTTTTGATTGTTGAATTAGTTAAAAGTTTAGAATGTTTATGTGTGAGTTCTTCGGCGAAGTTTTAAGTCCCGTTTTTTGCAGATTTATTTCGTAATTCTGTCTCATCAATCTTCGTTGAAATTTTTAATGTTTCTCCTATTTAAACATCTATTTTTTCATTCTGTTGGGATTTCATTGAAATTAGCTTTTGTTATAATTTTTTTATCATTTATAGGGTAAAATATCCCAAGAATTAAATCTAACCCCGTATAGTGGACAGCTTAACGACTGTGTTGTAAGGCATTTTAATATCGTCCTCTCAAATTGTCTTTCTGGTGGAGTTTTCATAGATAGAGGGTCGATTTCATGAGTTGCAAGAGTGAAAACCTGAAAATTCTCTAGCACTACCCTAACAGATGTGTATCCAGAAGCAAAAACATTCGTTTCTCAGTGTTCAACACTAGTTGGTGTCCAACATAGGACTATATGTTCCAATAAGCACTGTCCTATCTCTATACCAAAGTCAGTGACTATGAAATTAAAACTCTCCTAAGACTTTAGAAATAAAGATAATCACAAATGTGATAAATATCCAAATGAATATTTATTCAACACGAAGAATAACATGTCGCACATGTATTTTTCTTTCTCTTCATAAATATTGAAAATTCTACTTTTGAATCAATTATTTAATTTCCATCAAATTTTAGAAAATCAATTTTTATCAACAAATGTAACCATTAGTGAAATAGAAATGATTTTGTTTCACAAATTGAAATTTCTTTTATCACTTGGAACTATATTTAAAAATAATTTTAGATAATTGATTGGATGAATCATATCATGCATCGTATGAAAATCAAACTAACTTCGAATTTATAGATTAACTGAATATCCTGTATGACTAATTTAAAAGCATAATTTATAATTAAATTAGTATTCAAAATAGTACTCAAAATCATTTTAATAACTAATATAATATTTCAAAATCATTCTATTTAAACATATTAAAAACTTATTCTTTCTGAAGCATGAAAATATTTAAATACTATACAAAGTATTTAATGAGACTTTTTCTTTAATATATTGTACTGCTTCTTAAAATAAACTTATTTTGCTCAAAATACCATTAGTCTTATATTAGAGCCGATTGTATGAAATAATAAACTACATTATCATGAAATACGTTTTTCATTATTTTTATATGTGATCAAGGAACGGGTTTTAAAATTATTTGAATGCTATTATCCATATGTTGAAAAAACCGCTTCCAGATATTTACAAATTTGCAGAAAAACATGGAATAATGTAGATGCATTTAATGAAGTTGTAAAAAATTAATCACACCCATTTCACACCCAATAACTACAAAGTTTTTTGGTAAAGTTTTTTTAGTAACCCCAATTTTCCACGAATTAACAAAAGTTGGAAACAACAAGAAGTAAAATTCCCATACATACAAATATATAAGTCAGACTAATAATCCAGAAGGATTTCACTCAGAATTTAAGTTTATTACACTACTGGTCATTAAAATTGCTACACCTGGAAGAAATGCAGATAACAAAATGATTTTTATTGGACAAATATATTATACTAGAAATAAAAGTGATTAAATTTTCAAAAAATTTGGCTGGATAGATCCTGAGAAATCAGTACCCAGAACAACCACCTCTGGCAGTAATAGCAGCAGTTATACGCCTGGGCATTGAGTCAAATAGAGATTGGATTGCATGTACAGGTACAGATGCCCATGCAGCTTCAACACGATGCCACAGTTCATCAACCGTAGTGACTGGCGTTTGGTGACGAGCCAGTCGCTCGGCAACCATTGACCAGACGTTTTCTATTGGTGAAAGATCTGAAGAACGTGCTGTCCAGGGCAACAGCCGAACATGTTCCGTATCAAGGAAGGTCCGTACAATACCGGCAACATGTGGTCGGGCATTATCCTGTTGAAACATAGGGTTTCGCAGGGTTCGAATAAAGGGTAGAGCCACGGGTCGTAACACACCAGAAATGTAACGTGCACTGTTCAAAGCACCGTCAATGTGAACAAGAGGTGACCGAGACGTGTATCCAATGGCACCCCATACCATCACGCCAGGTGATGGGCCAGTATGACGATGACGAATGCACGCTGCCAGTGTGCGTTCACCACGATGCCGCCAAACACGGATGCGACCATCATGATGCTGTACACAGAACCTGGATTCATCTGAAAAGATGACGTCTTGCCATTCGTGCGCCCAGGTTTGTCGCTGATCACACACCATTGAAGGCGCTTTTGTCTATGACGCAGCGTCAAGGGAAGCCGCAGCCATGGTCTCCGAGTTGAAAGTCCATGCTGCTGCAAACGTCGTCGAACTGTTCATGCAGACACTTGTTGTCTTCCAAACGACCCCGTTTCTTGACTCACGGCTCGTGACGTGGTTGCACGATCCATTACGGCCATGTGGATAATATGCTTGTCTTCTCGGCTGCTAGTGATAGGTGGCCGTTGAGATCCCGCATGGCGTTCCGTATTACCGTCCTGAACCCATCGATTCCATATTCTGCTAACAGTCATTGGATCTCGACCGACGCGAGCAGCAATACTGCGATAAGATAAACCGCAATCCTGGTACGCTACAATTCAACATTTATCAAAGTCAGAAACGCGCTGGTGCGCATTTCTCCTTCTTACACGAGGCATCACAACAACTTTTCACCAGGCAACAACGTTCAAATGCAATTTGTGTATGAGGAACCGGCTGAACAATTTCCTCATTTAAACACAATGTAGGTGTCGCTACTGGCGCCTGCTTTATCTGAATGCGCTGAAAAGCTAATCATTTGCATATCACAGCACCTTCTTCCTTTCGTATAAATTTCACGTCTGTAGCATGTTGCCTTATTGGTGTAGCAATTTTAATGGCCAGTAGTGTATATCAGTATCAATGATCCTTATCTTTTGTATATCACAGAATGTAACGATTAAAGACTGAAAAATTAACTCCAAATAAATATTTCTTTGAATAAAAAATTCAGATTATTTATGGAGATATATAATACAAATTCTTTATAATAATAAGTTTATTATTTCAAAAAGAAATATACACCCAATAGGGAATAAATTTAACACAATGATAACACATAAGATTAAAAAAAATATTGGTTTTGTGAAAGAAGATACTGTATTACTAAATTTTTAATTAATTTTATGTCTTTTGAAAAGTTTCTCATTTTTTAAAGTAAATTGACAGGTATAGATTCCAAAACATTGTTCTGAACAAAGACTTATCAAAGGCACAATAAAGGGAATGAAACAGACAGCGCAAAAGTTTCATATTCTAAAATCTTAGTTAAAGTTTAAAACAAAAGATATCAGCATTTTTATATGAAACTTTTGTTCTACTAATTCATTATTGCGGATTTTCTCGTTGGTATTTTGAATACCTTACTAAAAAAACCTTAATAAATAAGCAAATCTTAGTAAGTACAAAATAAGTGCATTCAAAATAATTTAGAAAAAATCAAATAAGAATTATTCATTTTTTTAATTGTGCATAATAATAAAAAATTAGTAGCATTTGTATAATTCCTCATAATAAAACATTTCACGTGGGTGATATTAATATATTTTGTACTTATATATATTTTGTACTAATATATTTTCACTATTTAACAATATACGATTTCCTAAATAATTTGTTTTCTATCTTTGTAACGCAGGATGTTTTAAAAGGTCACGTCCACAGACATTCTGGCAGTATCTGTCAAACTATGAGTATAAGAGGTTATTTCTGAAACCTTGACAGGCTGCTCAAGACGGTGTTATCAGACTTGCTGGAGTAGGACAAATTGGATCACTAATATACCGGTTCAATAATGAGAAATTAGTTGATACATTTCATGCTTAAAGAGAAATGGATGGAACAGAGAACATTTTTTCTTCGTCTTTCATTATCTGGACTACTGTACAACAGATCCAGTGAATTTATAGTAAAATTGTTATACAGTGAATCCGACCGATGTGGCTAATAACTTTGAAAGACACAGATTTCAAGAATCTGAATCTTTACAAGTAACTAACGATATCTGTCAGCAACAAGCTACGTCTACTTCTATCGCAGATGATTCTGTTTCACTGGAAATTCAATGAAAGTCATAAATAAGTATCACTACAATTGAACACAATTTTAGTGGAACCATCTCCAGCAATATGCATGTATTACACAAGAGTATATTCTGTATTCTTGTCACATTCATAGACTGTATCTGAATAGCTTTTATTTTAATAAAATATTTTTAATATCTCGATTAACTCCTTTTCTTCAGCTATTAGTCATGTTGCTTTAGCACAGTCTGATTTTCATACACAATTTCTAATGCAAAATTTATTATCAAATAAAACCACATAAGAATTTGCAAATAAACCTTTTTTGACCATGAGGTATAATGATGTTAGATTTTTAAAATTAAATAAAAAAAAAAAAATTTGCTTTAAGATGATAACTTTCATAGACTGTATCTGAATCATAGACTGTATCTTTATTTAAAATAGAATTATGGAGTATTTTATCTTGAGAGAAATAATTTAAATTGCAAAAATAAAATAATGGTAATAAAAATTTTTTATACGAAATCTAGTTTTAAACATAATTAAACTTTGAAGTTTATGTATACATATATTTGTTAACTATAAGTAATATAAATATTACCCATCACTTTAAATAGCAGTCGTGCACAATATAAATTTGTCTTATATTATTTGAGAGAATCATGAACTGTGACCTAAAATTACCTCAGAGTGGAAAACCAATTAACAGAAAAAATATTCCTAGAGGGGAAAATCAATCACACAATCTGTCTTTCTTAAATTTTGTTAGCATCTACACTGCTTAAAATAATTAAAAGATAGTGTAATTCTTTCATACAATAACTGTACGAACGTCGCTTTCTTCCTCCAGAATATGGGAATAGAGAATCTCAAGTTAAAATTTGTATCATTTTCGAACTTTAGAGTATGCAAATTTCGAATACTGACTTCAAAAGTTTGACGTCAAAATCAAAATTTTCATACTAAAACGTCATTTAAACTTCATAATTAAATGTCAATTAAGTGATGTTTTAGCGACTGTGAGTGAAATAGGGCTACAAATATACTGAAATATAAAGAGAAAAACAATGATCATCATTCATTAAATATTTTACTTTGATGAGTACGATGCCTGCCTTAACGACGAAATTTAACCGAAACAGAAACTTGAAAAGTTGTTGATTGACTTGAAAGGGGACAAATACTAGTCAAAATGGAAGAAACCATTAGAATTCCCCTAAGAGGGATTTCCAGGATTTCGAAAAATTTTTTGATGGCTGGAAACACATGTTGAAAATATATTCTACGAAGATCGGTATTTAGCTCTAACTGCTTAAAACACTGAAATATGAATGTCCCTCTTCTTCAACAAACCTTCATTTTACAAATATAGGAAAAGAAAATTTTCTGCTACATTTGAAATGATTGTAGAATGCAATCATCATGGTAAAAAAATTACTAACATTAAATGAAATATAAAACGGAGTATTTTGGAGCACTTCATGGAATCTATAAAAATAATTCGGAATTTACTTATAAGTGTTCCATTAGAATCTATAAATAAAAGGGAATTTTTACGTTAAAAAGTGATTTACAAAAATCCCATAGATAAACCCCAAGAGATATAAAGTCCATGAACAATTACTTAGAAACAGCTGTTTTCTGTTGATGAGAGTCATTCAATTAATATTTATAGTATTGAATAAATTGATGTAAGGTGAATATTTTAAAAGATGAGGTTATTGTTGAAATTTAAATCTTAGATTAAATTTCAGTCACTAGACTATGATTATATTCTTTATTCTTTGATAAATATTATTCTTTTTCACCGAACTGCAGAGAAAAATGCTTGAATATCATCTGAACACATTTTCTGGTAATTGTTCTTTTATATCTGACTATGTCAACAAAAATTCGTATTTGATAAATTAAATAAGGAGGTATTCAATTGAGAGGGAATTTTTGATTTTGGGAAGCAGATTGCACACAAATTGTACTGATTGTACTTCAAAAGTTAAAGAATTTTTGGCTCCTAATTTACAAATGAAGGACTGTAGAAATACCAAATTTGGATGATATGTGTACAACACAGGTATGTATTAATTTCAAAGTAGAAGTTTACATAAGAAAAATGCATAAATAATTTACCAAAAAAAAAAAAAAAAAAAAAAAAAAGGAAAAGAAAGCAATTTCACCAGAAAAAATCCATTTTTGGAAAAAAGAATAATCACAGTTTTATGGGATAAAACGTCATAGAAGCACTAAAAAAAGTTTTAATTAGGGATATTCCTACTCCTAGCTTAAATGTATGTATTAGTGGCATTGACTTTTCATGGTGTCAATTAAGTTGTCAGTTACCGAAATTTCAAGCGAAGACCAGACACGAGGTAAGTTATTTTACAGCTTTCATGTAAACCTTGAATTTGGTCTTAAAGCAGCAATCTGCCTACCAGGATAGTCCCACAGATGTTCTAAAAGATTCAGTTATGAAGATTGAGTTGGCCAATTCATTCGCTCCAAACTAAGTCCCTCAAAGTATTCCTCAACAGAGACAGTTCAATGAGGTCGTGTGTTATCATCAATCAGAATGAAATCATTACCAATTGTACCGGCATATCGGTGGGCATATGAATCAAGAATTTCATCTCGATATCAAGCACCAATCCCAGTTCTTTCTAGAATACATGGAGATTTGTGTGATTACCAATTGAGATTCTTGTCCAAATCATTATTCCACCAACGTGGTAACCGTCTTTCCAGAGTCTTGGATCTAGTGATTTTTTCCCGCCAGATTAACAAAAGTCCTGAATCGCTTTGTCGTGTGAATCTGAACTCGTCTAAAATAATACAGAAGCCTATCTGCTATCTGGTTCAGGAAATGTTTTCTCTTGTCCAAGGTAAGCTGTCCCTTTTCTGTCGTTCGGTAAGGGGAACATTGCATAGAAATCTGCGTATTGAAGACGCCTTCGCATCTTCTTCTCTTGAGCTTGTCAGATATGTGGCACCTCTGCATTGTTGCATTTGGTACCATGCTCCAAGCCCAATTTTTTCCTAGTTCCATTGTCTTGGGTCACCTACTTTGTTTGTAAAGTCTGATAGGCCCTCATTGGAGTTTAGGTGTAACTCTTTAGGATATGGATTACCTAGAGTAGTGAATCTTGTAAGGGCAAGAGCATCACACTCATATAGGATATGATGAGCTGATTCTACCCCTGCGTGGCATTTCCTACAAATTGGTTCCTGTTTAGAAAGCCCCATTGTATGAAGGTGTTTCCTGAAATGATAGTGCCCAGTAATGAA
>JAPDSC010066353.1:0-10726 GCA_026290005.1 Latrodectus geometricus | reverse complement strand
AATATGTTTTGCGATATAATTACAACAATATTTTCTCCTTATTATTAAATTATAAGTTCCATTTAAAAAAAAAAAAAAAAAAAAAAAAAGCAATCTATATATTGGAGCTACAATTGAAATAAACATAAAAAGAAAATTAGTTTAAGATGCAAATGAAAAAAATAATTAGTTTAATTTAAAAAGTTCATGATTAATTTCAGAAAAGTTTATTAATAAGAAATCAATTATTATAATACTTAAAATATTGTGTTATCAGTATTATTAAGCAATAACAACTCTATTTGAAAAGGAATTTCCATCTAAAATCTAATATAATAGTGAAAAGAAAATTAATTAGAAATCTAAATAAAAAAACATTTTAATTTGAAAACTTTCATGATAAATTTTAGAGATATGTATTTACAATTATTATAACTATACCAATATATTTTTTTACCTAGTATCGTTAAGCAATAATTACTATGTATAGAAAATATTTTTAATAGGAAATGTAATTGAAATAAAAATGAAAAAATTTAAAATCTTAAAAGATAATTTAATTTAGGAACTTCGATTATTAATTTTGCAAACGATTTTTTAGTTTTAATAAATGATCAGGTATGATCTTTTATTAAACTGGATAATATTAACAGCTGGATAATATTGAGAAAACGATATAAAATATATAGTTTTCTCAATATTATCCAGCAAAAACACCAGATTTAAAAAAAGAATCTTGATCTTTAGTTTCACTTGGAAACAGGTACTCGTCCGATAACTTATCGTTTGCACCTTGACTTCAGGTGTCTCAAGACTCGTACAATGGATTGAAAAGAATTTCTGCAACGGAGGCAATCGTCCTTCTCGATTATTTTTTAAATGTCACCTGATTCCTTAGTTTAACATTCCAGAAATGTTTTTTTATTGTTTTTATTCTTATTTCATTTGTTTTAGTCTCCTATTTTATCTCATCTGCCATCAAATATGGAGGATAGTCCTTCAACCTCTAGTAGTCCGCTTTTATGTTTGCTTATCTTTTTCTTTTCTTTTTTTTATTTGCGTATGTTGAATATGAGAATAATAATTGATTATCACTTCGATATGCCTCTCTTTTATTTTCATGTCTTGATTTTTTTTGTACAAAATATCATTAAAGTTACCTTTTCAAAATTTAAATGAATTAAATCACGAGCATATATATATTTTTTATTAAAACTTTATTGTTTGCTTTTTAATCCGAGCAATCAAAAATATGTCACGTTCTTTTAATTTTTACTCTACGAAAATTAATTTTGAAGAAATGCCTCACGTCTATATTTATTCATTAAACATTTATCGCTTGCTAACAATTTTATTGATTAATTAACCTTTATCGTCTGAATCTTTAGTTGAATGACCAAAAATATGGCAAATTATTTTCTTAATTTTAATCTTCGCGATTTTTTTTAAAAATATTTTTAATACATTATTAAATGTACATCATTTGATAACTATTTTATTGATACATTAATATTTATGGATTGTTTTGTTAGCTGAATAATAAGAAACGTGGAATATTTTCATTAATTTTATTTTAGACAAATTAATTTTATTTTTGAAAACATCTTTTAAATACATATTAACTTATATTATAAATATTGCTAACAAAATTTTATTAATAAATTAATTATTATGTATTTCATGTTAAAAACATACGTTTTCTTCTTTATTTTAAGCAAATTCTTATTTTTTAAAAAAACATACTTTACGTACATGATTTTTTCCTAAAAAACAACAATTTTATTTATTTATTGATAATTGATTGTTTTTAACAATTTTATTGATAAATTAACATTTACCAACTGTTTTTTCTGTTGTAAATAGAAAGTTGTTTCACCTTTCATTTTGAATTTTTGTTAGGGCATGAATTCAAGATGTCTACATTTAATATAATTTATATATTAGTGAATCCTGTTTTAAAATTACTAAAGAATTGTCAGAAGTATAAAAATAAATTTATAATTAATTATTAAGAATCCGTTGCTAAAGAGAAAATTAGAAAATCTGTTAAGCCGTCCCCCCTCCTTCTCCAACAAACACGCCTTAAAATAAACAGAACTGCAATACCCTATAACCTAGTGCTAAAGTTACACGTTCTGAAATTGTGGATCTATCTCAACCCCAAAACAATATTTTGTTTCGTTATGATCGTGTTTAGATTTTTTATTTATTTATTTTTCATATTTGTTTCTCACAATCATCACATCTATCAGAGTAGACACTTGGAATTTTCCGGTTTTAAATGTGCATGATGCATGAATATGATTTACAATATAATGAAAAGTTTTAGATTGAGGGAAAACTATGTGGTGGATGATAAAATATATATATTTACAACATTCGCCGGCAGTTAAGATGTCTATTATATGGTAACAACCATCTGGTTTTTCTCAACAATAGTTGGGATCCAACCCGAGACCTTCCATTCCGAAGAACATAATCTAAAGGGTATAGGTACCCATCTGTTTCTCTTACCAGAATTTTTTCCCACTGTTTTAGTTTTTCCACTAAGATATGTAACGATTAGATTATTAAATTACTTACTGATAAATTTTTTTATTTATCATTTACGATATCTATATTTGCAAATGATCCAATAATCGTCGGAGGCAGGAAGAGATTTCTTTCACCGAACATTTACAAAAGAGAACAGGCGAGGGTGGGAAAAAAAAAAAAACAGGAAATGAACTGGTAAACCTTCTGAAGCTAGCATCGACAAACATAGCTTTATCTCTCTGCGAAAGAAAAGGAGCACGACATTTTAATGAATATCCGGCTAAATACGGCTGGTCCGGTTCAATCCTTTGTTCCTAGCAAAAATAAAATGAAAAAAAAACGACGTCGAAGACCCTCAATCGCATCTCCGGTGATATCCTAAAAGTCAGGGACTCAAACAAGTTATTTTCCGTTTTCCGCAAAAGAAAAGGCATATTAGAAAGCGGGTGTTGGAGGAGGGGTGGACCAGCCCAGCTTTGGCAGGCGGATGCCTTTTCTGTTGCAGTCCCTAGACCGTGACCGATTCCTGAGCCGCATCTGGTCATTACCTGCAGATGGCTCTTGCAAGAACAACCTTATTTTTATTTTTTTCTATTATTCACCATCCCGCTTTCTATTGGTTGCGGCTTGTTGCAGCTCATTAAGGTGCTGTTCGGAAAGGAAAAGGAACTGGGCCACCCCTGAATGGGGATTGTGATTGTTGTATCCATTGACGCAATGCATCATTGTTCTTTTTTTGTTTCGCCATCTTTCTCAAATCCAAGTTGAGGTCGGGACCGTCCATTGGCTGGCTGTGGCCCCTCCCCTTCGCTTCTTTTCCTCGAATGGCGCGGCTTCTTCGGATTTTCTTTCTGAGACGGAGGAGGAAAAGAAGAAGAACCCATCCGGAACGTGGCTTTCCTATTGGAGAAGAGCATCAGCATCTTGAAAGCAGCGAGCCTATCAACTTTTGGTTCTTCTTTGCCTTGCGCCTCGAGGTGGACGATTTTATAAAAAGAATCGTCTGCTGCGTCCTTACAGCTATTTCAGATTAAATCCGACGATTTTTTAATGGATGCTTCTAAAATGCTTACTGAATAAGTGCGATACGTTTTCTAAACAAGGCCGAGGAAATTAAAAAAAAAAATAGTAATAATTTGCAGTCACGAAATCCTAATTTCCATTGAATCCTAAAAGATCATTCAAGGTTGTTTAAACAAATTTTTCAAGTATACGTAATAAAAATAAAAATTATACATTAAATACTGTAAATTTCTAATTAAAAGGAACATCTTTTGTAATATATTTCATGTAAAATTATGCATGTAATGATATATATATATATATAACTTAATTGTATTTAGTTTAAATTTTATAAACGCGACGCCTTTACATCATGTATGCTCGTATATTTTTGTTTGCTTTCCTAAATTAATAATGATTAAATAAATTACTGGGACGCGTTTTTATTGCACAAATTAACGGCACTAAATATACCCAACCACTTTTTCGTCTTGAACTAGGGAAGAGAGCATTTAACCTCACTTTGACCATGACCGCATAGATTCTGGATACCAGAGGATCTCCTTTCAAAAAGCCTCACTATCCTAATCTTTTTTTTTTACATTAGCAAAATTTACTGTGGATGTTATTTAACACATCATACGAAATGAGTTGAAAGAAAAATTTTTTTTTACAACACCAACCGAATTTTCTTTCGGAGAGGATAGATAGTTCATAAAAAAGAAACCATATTCAAGTGTTGCAAGGGATGAAAAGGGTTTTCAAGACTCTACTCAAAAAATAAACATAAAGATAAATGTCTCATCCATCTCTATTGACTTTCCTCGTCCTAGTCGGTCTTCCGATTAAAAGGTCATGGGTTCAATTTCATTCACTAGGTGATTTTAACGACCTAAGACTCCTATGAGGTGTTTTTAATCCGCAACTTAAATTTCCTTCTAGGAAGTCTATTTAAAGATAGTGAGTCATATTTAATTGACGCAATGGTAGAAACCTCGAAAATTACCAGCCCAACAGATAAGCATGCAGAAGATAGATAAGTTACATCTATCTCCCACTGTTCAACAATGATGAGGGCCACTAAGTAATTATGACCTCTATCACATGTTCTTCTATGGTAATATGTGTTTATTCGTTCAAGTTCGGAAGAAATAAATTCTGGGAAAATCCCAAGCACTCACCTGAACATATATGCATGCGTTGCAATCATCAGCCTTTATTGAATGGCTAATTTCGAATTCAACAGTTTTCTCGTGAAAATATTTCTCATTTTGGGAATGCATATCACAGTTTCCCATCCATGTTTATTGTTTGATTAAAAATTTAATTGATCACCAAACTGAGTAAAATTAACGCGATAAATAATTTATACAAAGAAATAAGACGTAATCAAATCATGCTTTTCCATTATACTTCATTTCGGATACTGTCGTAGCCGGGTGATTATTATGACACACAATTGCCCAGATGTAATCTAGCTGACTGTCCTCTGCTTTCTAAACTAACAGGTGGCGGTTTCGAGTTCGACTTCTAGCTCGAAAGTTTTTAAGCGAATAGAAATCTATTTGTCTTAGTCGAATAAGCTTTCCTCTAATAAAAATAAGCGTAAAATACACCCTGTACTTTCCCCAAATATTCTTGTCAGTTGGTAACTGAATACAATATTGTCTTTAATTCAATTGTTCGTGGATTCGATTCTCTCTTTTGACTGGGATGCTTGTAATGGTTTGGAGTCCACTATAACCCTCAAACCAGTCAGACCTCGTATGCAAAAAGTGACCATAGAGCAACAAACCAAAACAAGAAGTTCAATTCATTTTTAATAATTCATCTTTAGCTATCAAGTGTTAACAAGATCGAACTTGGAACCTTTCACTTCGAAGTAATTTTTATTTATTATGTTTAACCCACCATTTTCGGAACACGAATAAATACACAATAACTTTAATTAATTATATATTTCATTTTAAAGCAAACTCCGCAAATAAGTTTTTTAAGTTCATAAAATAGAGTACCCTTTGTTCAGAGCAGACTCTACGAACAATTCGCCAACCCTTAGTCCAAGATGCGGTTCTTTCTTTTTTCGCTTCCTTCGCCTAAAATTAAAGTGTCCTGTGCAGACGGAAGTTATAAAATATAAGATAGCAAAGTCGCTATCTCGCGGTAATTATCAAAACAGGGGCTTTTGCAAACACGGGGGCGTTTTTATAAACACAAAAGGGGCTGCAAAAGGCTCGGTTGCATCTATCCACGAGTAATTAACGCCTTTTCGACGCCGTAATTAAGACAGTTTTCGTGGGAGCGATAGCTTACAAACGCCGCCGAAGGAGGAAAACAAAAAAGGCATTCAAAAATTTTAAATACTTCTCTTGTTTACAACATTAACTCATAAATTCGCGGCGCTCCCTACCCACACCCTCTGCTCCGTTATCTTTCCTCCTCCTTCTGCCGTTCCCGATAAAGTCGGTTTCTTCAGCACTCGGGGGGTAGAGGGGGAGAGTCAGCTTCCGATTTGATTCATTTTCACCTCTGTAGATGCTATAAATCCCCCTTTCCGCCCCCCTTCACTTCGCTATCTTATTTATTAAGGAGGGGGTAGGGGAGAACGCCTCTTTTCGAAGTAATTATCACCTCGATAAAAGAGCGGACCTGGGAATCTGATAAGGGGAAGGGGTAGTTCAAGGGGGGAACGGAATGTGTCTCACGAGGTATTGTTAATTACGAAGTTTATGCTAATTAAGTTGCCCGTCTCAAAGTTGCTCTTCGGTTGTTGCTTCTAAATATTTTCTCTGGTGTTGCAGATTTTCGTATTCTAACTTCTGCTGACCAGTTAGAAAAAGGAAATTTATTTTTCATAAATGCTTATTTATTTCTTTTTAAATAGTAGTTATTTTTTACTGAAAAAAAAAGATTAATTTTTTTTTCTCTTTTTTAGAATATTCTTAGTTTATTTAAAATAATGTAGTTTACTTCAATTTTTTTCCCCATTATCTACAGAACTCATTTGGTTTCATAATGACAATGAAACTGTATTCGTTAGGTTCGAATCTCACAAGAAACATATCGGATAGCTTAAACCAATGCGGTACGTTATTGTTGTCTTATTTCGGCCAATTCAAGGCAGTAAGCATTACCAAATCGTCTTGTTAATTGTTGGCAATGATCAAGGGATGTGGTCAGTACCTGAGCTCAAGCCTCACCAAAGGAGGGGCTAATGTCAAAGAATGGATAACCCGAAAATTAAAATTAGTAAAGGCATATCTCAGTGACCTTATGACATTCTTGTACCAAATTCGGTTCAGGTGGGAGTTGCATCTTTGCATGTGTATTCTCAAATTTTCAATGTTTCTTTTACTGTGACAGTCTGGTGTAACAAATTTTTCTTAAAGTAAAAAAGAAAAGTTAAATTTTCAGCCGTTTCTGAGTACAAGAAATAACTCCGCTCAGTAGTCAGCGAAACAATCAAGGCTGTTGTAAGGCATTTTAATGTCTACCGCTTAAATTATATTCCGGGAGGTCGTTTCATAATAGTGGGCGGTATTAATGGATAGCTATAGAAGAAGTCTGAAGCATCTCCAAGCATCCTCAACCCCACAAACGTGCATGCAAAAGACAAATGCGCAGCATTCATCTCCTTTTGTTCAGCAATTGCTGGGTACGAATCCGTAACTTTTCTCTCTAAAGATCGCTATTTTACCACTAGACTAAGATGAACTTGAGAATAGAGATTTTGTTTCTGCTTTCTACATTCACGTTTATCAGGGTGAGTGCTTGGGAGTTTTCTGAGTTTCTCTCCTTGCGAATATTAAACACGACCCACTATCGATGACAAGTCATCCAGGAAGATAATAATATTTTACGACAAATCGCTTAGAATTGTTAGGTTATTAAAAGTATTTTATTTTTTTCACTTGTGATTGAAATATTTTTTATTATTAAAATAATTGGTTAAGATTTTAAAGATTTTATATTAAAAAAAATTACCAGTTAGAGGATTTTAAGGACACTTGTCTCTTTTAATTCCATAGATTTAATCTTGAAAAGCTTCCAACTCAAGCTTCCCAGAAAGTTGTTAATAAATTATGAACTCCTGTCCCGTGAATCGAGATATTATAACCAAATCGGAAAGGCAAAAGCTTTTCCGGGAGTTCATTCTTGGAAGGCTTTTGATCGGCGGCGGACTTTTCGCAAAATCTTGTGAAATGGCGCGAAATTTTCGCAATTGAGAATCGAAAGACGGGCATTGACGCTCGGACATCATCGGCAAAGGAGCGTTTGGTCAAGTGTCCTCCTCTCTCAAAAGGCAGGACTGGGCTTCTGGAAAACTCTTTTCCGCATCAAAGGGTGGTCCGACCGGCCGGCTACTGTCCATTGTATTGCGGGGGCGTTGCGCATCCCCCCCCCTACGAATCTGATGATGAAGCTGATGAATTCGAAGCTGATGACTCCTTGACTCCCTTTGGGCGACTTCGTGTTCTTGGATCGCTTGAAAAGGCGGTGACGTAAGGGTCGAGAGGGGGTGGTGGACACACTAATGCATCCCTTTCAAAAGTGGGGTGGTCGAGTCTTGGGCAAGGTTCTCTCTTCCTCCTTAATAGCAACGGACAGACAATGCCCACCCCCTCCCCCAAGATGAGGGAGTCCGGCAGGTTTCCGATTTAAATAATGAAAACCCATTTTGCGCCACTTGAACAATGGACGCTGATTCAATTGGTAAACAAAAGGCCGCTGGCCCCCTTGAAGATCGCCTGCCCCTCCCCGGAAACAGTGTCGGCAGCTTTGTGCTCTGGAAGTAGTAAAATTAATGCAGGGAAAAGTATTCTCCCCTTCCACCCATGTGCCATCTTATAATAGGTCCTGTAGTCCATTTTCCGCTTGCTGGATATCATCAAGTTTGTTCGACTTTGACGCAGTCGAGATAATTTAGCATCGATTTTTAAGCGCTGTTCATTAAAATTTACTCCAGGATGATAAGAATATTATCATCATTTCTCGAAATTCAAATTGAATGAGATTTATTGAATAAAATATATATTTTGAATAATAGTATAATTCTCACTTGAAGACTTTGTTTTCTTAACGAGTCAAATTATTTATGAACTTTGTCAATTTTTTCAATTGAAAAAATAATTTCATTTTATGTTCCTTGATTCAGATTGAATTCAACGAAACACTTCAATTTCCAATTCTTGAAGTAAAGATGTAGTTGTATTGGAATAAATCACACTTTTTCTCTCATGAGTTTATTTACCGGTCTGGCAGCTGAATGATTGCCGATCTGATGTTCGTGGATTCGATTCCCATTTAGGATGATTATGTTTGTAGTAGTTCGGAATCCGTTTCTAGGTATATGTATCGGTCTTAATAGTCTTTATGTGCAGTGCAAAAAAATTATCACTTAGAAACAAACAATGGAACCAAAAAGGACCATTGGAAATTACGAAGAGTTTGCTTTCTACGAGAATGTCAGGCTGTTCATTTTTGCGATATAATTAAATTTCATTTTAAAATATAGAAAATTATGGGGATACAAATAAATTATCATTTTAACAGATTTTTCCAGTTACTCTGTGGCCAAAAGCTAAAGGTATCTTCGAAGTAGAAGGACCTGAACTCGACCCTACTCTTTGATGAATAAAAATTGTATCTGACACCGCATAGTAGATTAAGCTGGTAACAGGTATTTTAATGTCCTCCGCATAAATTGCCTTTCGGGCGTACTTTTTAGAAGTAGTGGGCCTTATTCACTTGTCCCAAGGTTTGAAACCAGAAAAATCTTAAGCACTCACTTCAACAGCTCTGTATGCAGAAAGAAGAAGTGCAACATCTATCGTTGTTCAACAGTGGATAGGACCGTACGCTGAATCTTTCGCTCTGAAGAGCGGCGTCTCATTTCTAGACAATGGTAAGCCCACCAACAGATCATTCTTGCATTTCTGCTTGCTACTTGTACATCCCCTAGTGTGCATGCTTGAGAGTTTTCTTCTTTGCACTACGTAAGTATAAAGAATGATTAATTAAAACATTTTCTCGGAAACACTAATACACAGTGGATGTCAAAAAATATATTCAATGACAACTTTTGGAAATTAGGTTTTTAAATTAAGTATTTACTTCTGTATCAAACATTCATCTCGTTTTGTTACAAGATATACACATAGCCATATGTGAGGGAACATCTGGTCTTCACCTTAAGTTATCAGGAATTGCTTGTTCAACAAGTCATGGGATCAAATTTCGAACCATACTTTGCTCAATGCTAGATTTCCTCTCTCAACTGGAGATTTCCTGGTTTTGTCCCTTGTGATGCGAAAAAAAGTTGTCTACAAAATTCCTTCTTAGATTAATTTGATTCATTTTTAACTCTACGGTCACTTTTTGTGGTTGAGCAATGATAGCAGGACTTGCAGCTTAACGTATATTTTAGATCCACTAGAAACGTTTACATATGAGGTAGGAATCGAACAGACGCATTCTTGAACTAAAGACCGCAACAACGGTCATATAAGAAGAAAAGTTCTCCAGGAAAAAAAATGCATTTGAGTTGTTAAAAAAGGCCTTAAAACAGCTTTCAGATTATCGCAAATAGGTTGCTCAACAAAGGTGCTAATGAATAATAATCCACTGGGGTGGTCCAAATAACAAAACTAAAATCGCCACTTGCAATCAGTTTCGTGCCACCTCTTATGTAAATGTCGTATTCAGTGCCATTTGAGGGCTAATGAAATCTGATGTGGCAGTGTAGTTCACAGTTAATCACATTTCGTTCTGCAATCGCAACCCTTTTAGGAGGGATCTCTTTTCCCCAAACTCCTAAAAGTTCCTGCCAAAGATCTTCGCTCCGTGACAAATTTCGTTACTCGGTTTCCCGAATTCAAAAGTGAGAAAGGGACCTCTTCGGAAACTTAGTTAAAATCCTCGGAACCACATCCCAATTCGTAATCGACGTCTTTACCTGCTAATTCGATTGTCCTTTCATCAAAAGGAGCTCTTCCAAGTCCCTTTTCCCAGAAAAAGGATTCAGCAGGAAAATAATGGCAGAGGGTTGCGAGGGGAGGGAGGGTAAACGTCTTGCAAACGAAATTGAAATGAAATCTCAAGGAAAAAAATTTCACACACACATGCTCGAAGATGCCGAAAAAAGGAAAGGAATTCCGCAAAATGGATTCAGATGTCTACCACCAGAGGGAGCCACCGGGTTCTTTTCTGC
>JAPDSC010066336.1:3125-14987 GCA_026290005.1 Latrodectus geometricus | reverse complement strand
CTTTATATAGAACTTTATTTAGACAAGAGACATAGAATATGTGAAATTTTCAAAGATAAAAATTATAATGAAAATTTATGATACCACATTTTACATTTTCAAATTTATGTATAGTTTCTTATGAATAATGATGAGATGACAAATATAATTTCTATACAATTTTCGTTAGGTATGAAAGATTGAAAGATGTAAAAATATTCATTATAATATAGAATGCACAAATAATTGGCAGTAGTAGTTTTATTCATTTATTGATTGTTGCTGTGACATGAATTTAATAAACATTATTTATTTTGTAAATGACTAGTTATATAATTTTTCACTCATTTAAATCATATTTTCACATATGATTAGCTAACAGTAAATAAGTTAATATATTTATTCAATTAATAAAATGTGTACTTGTTAAAATATCCTGAGAAGCTCTCTGATTTCTTTGGTTGGTTCTGGTGACACTTGGCAACGCCAAGCCCGCCCGTCCGAAACTAGGCGAATGAAGTCAGAGAGAATTCTTTGAAACTATGATATCATTATCAATTATTTGAATCTGTTTTGAGTTCATAGAATATTTTATGTCTAAGATTATTAAAATTTAATGCTCTATAAGCTTAAAATGCATTGTTTTCTCAATGCAGATATATTTTTAAATTTGAATTATAAAATTCTTTGTTTCCAAAAATGTTTTTATATAGCTATTAATAATCTAAATTATTTACTAAGAATAAATAAGAATTAAATTATGTACATTATTTCTGTTTTTGTTGTAACATATTATGATTATCTTTTCTTAATAATCTAAAAGATCTACATTTTCATTCCTGACATCCTTTTTTTATAATTTATTAATTATTTTTATACTGTCATTGATATATAAAATGAAACCATACTTAATCAAATATTTTTAAATTATTTTATTTATATTGTAGAATATTTATTTATTCTTTAAATTACCTAATACAATAATAAAATAAAATTTTGCATCAAAAATTGAAATAGCTATTTATAAACTAAAACTGTAATTTGAAAATATCTTAATTAATATTTCATTCAACATTTTAACACATAAATTCTCCTGCAGGCTGTCAAATTATAAATTATTTCTTTTCTGGAAGTAAAGGATAAATTAAAAAAGTAATTTTTTAAAAGGTACTTCACATGAAATTGTGTTTTTGTATTATGAAAAAATGTGAGAAATTAATAGAATGACAAAGAAAAATTATTTAATGTTTCTCTTATAAAATTAATAGCCATACTATTTATAAAATTCTTCTCCTTCTGAGTTTATAACTGTAACTGGAAATATCATTAATCACTTAATTCAATCTTATTGGGTTTTTTTATTTTGACATTACAGAAACATAAGCATTAAATTTTAACTAATGTTTGGAATCATTTTTAAAATTGATTGTGATATTAAAATGTTACTAGTTTGTTGGAGCTTAAAATTTTTTATAATATTTGACTCCTGTTTGTTTAAATTTAAACTAGAAAATTATTTTAGGAAATTTAGGATTTTTAATATTTTTGAAAATAACATTGTAAAACTACATAAAATTGGAATAAAAAAAATAATACATTCATTCATTGAAGACATATAAATTTATTGAAAAATGAATGTTTCCTAAAAAAAAAGTTGCCAAATTAATAGTACACAATGGATGAAGTGGGCAGAAAATTCAACTAATTTTTTCTACATAATAATTTAATATAAAAATTTTATCTATATAATAATGAAAAAAGTTCTAAAATTTTCTTATTGTATTATTTAGATAAAATTAATTTTCTTAACCCCCTTCACATATTGTATATTATAAATGTCACAACTTTTGGATTACTTACAAATGTTTATCAGCCTTATATTTTCTTTTCTGCATTTAATAGAAATATTTTGTTGGCTGTGTTATAAACTTTTCCCAAAATTAATATTCTATTTAAACATTTAAATTCTTGAGTAAAAAATGAAAACTGTCATTCTATTAATTAGAAAATAGATATTATTTTACGTATCTATAATTCATAATCTTTTTGTTTTTTTATTTTTTTATTATTTTATTTATTTTTAATACTGTAATATACACTCAACTCCTTGACACACATAGAATTTGTGGCAACTGTAAAATACTAGTTAATTTTGCTCAACTGAACAAGAAAATGGAAGCTGAAAATTTTGCTACAAAATTTAGATTTTTATTAAGAAGACTGACTCATAAATTTCATCTTTTGACATACATTGGGGAGTAATACTCATGAAGGTCTACAATGGCTTTTGAATTGAATAACAAGTCTGACTAGTCATTGTATGTCAAGAGGTTAATATTGTTATTTTAGTCCTTATTAAACAAAAAAAAAGTTAATTCAAACATCATTACTTTTAATTATAATCAAATTTTAATTTGAATTAATTTTGAAATGCATGTGGTATATAAGATTAATTTGAGAAAAAGTAAGTTCATTTTTCTAATAGAACTATTAACTTATATAGTAAAGTTATTATACTATTATTGTACTTTGTCAAAGTTCATGAAACAATAACTAATCTTTGCTCAAGTTATCAAATTAATGACCTGGCTTTCTGCAATAAAGCTGACAAAAGTACTTAAATGTCTTTCCTGCGACATTATTTCAAGTATTGATTGGCAAGTGTATTGCCCCTAAAATGATAATTTCATAAGCCGATTCCACGCCATGATCAATTCTTTGCAAAACTAACTTATAATATTTCAATTTGTAGTTATTGATTATACTCTGATGCATTGGTTGTAAAACAGAAATTAGATCAGTTGGAGGAAATTTTACATGAATTGCATTATAAAATATGAAATTTCAACATCTGCACTGAAGTTCGTTATTCAAATTCGAAGAATTTATAATTCTCCAATAAAAACGTCGATTTAATTTTCTCAAACAAAAAATAAAGGGAAAGATGATAAACACAATAAATGCGAAAAAAAGATTCATGAAAATAAGTTTGTAAAAAAGATTTTTCAAAATTTTGGTTTGCAAATTGGAGTTAAAATTCCATTTTTTACGAACTGAAATTTTGGATAATTGCATCTATGGCTATTTTAGGGACTAGCCATTAGTTCGTAGAATTGTGAGTGTTCGTAAAACAGGTTTGTAAAAAGGAGTGTTTATTGTATTTAAAATGTCTGAAAAAAGCATTTTTAGCACAAAATAAACTTGTGCCTTTAGAGTTTATTAGGAATTGAAATACATGAATGAAATTTCCTTTCAGAAATGAAGTTTGCTTTTAAAATGAATAAAAACACGTGTTGAATATGAATCTAAATTACAGTTGTAATATATTTTAAAATATAGGAAAACATCTGTTTTTTAAATTAACTAGTAAAATCCTGTAAATGAGATAGTAAATTGTTAAAATATCCATTTAAAATATTAAAAATAATGTGTTATGTTTTGTTTTGATTATGTGTGTTGCAATCGTTGTTGGTTATGAAATTTAATTGTAAAAAAATTGGATAAAAAAAGTTAATTATAACAGCTTCAGATAACAACGTTAATATCGTCTACAAGGAGTTTTTGCTCATTCCCAGCGAAAACTCTTATCTGAACTGCGAAACATTTGGCTCATGCAAAACATATTTTAAAAAACCTAATTGTGACTTATTATTACTATGGGTAAAGTTATTAGTTATTTAGTTGTGACAAAGTGTTAGATTTTTTATATTTGAAATCCCCCTATTATAGTATGGTCGTTATATTTTAAATTATAGAAATTCTTCTGATAGTGAGAATAACAAGACTCAGAATCTAGTAGGTGCCACATCTGGAAAACAAATCCAGAGATGATGAAATCGCCATATACCAGGGATGGGCAATGCGTAAACCGCGAAGACATTTTAAGTTGTCCACATGACCATCCCAATAATGACTTAGATGTTTTGTTTGTAGAATTTGAAAGAAGATTTGTTGACTTAATTAGGTTGGAAGAGTACTCAATTTTATGATATTTCCATTTAATGAAAATGTCAACATTGATGGAGTATCTGAAAAAATAGGACATTTAATAGATACCACATCAGTCACGGTCAAGGAAGAAATTATTAAATTAAGGTGCTATATATTTCTTAAATCCAGAGCATTTAGGAAACGTTTCTTAATATTTACAATTTTGTATTTGAAATCATACTTTGGATCGATGTATCTTTGTGAATCTGTTTTATCAATCATGAACGCCATAAAAACCAAACATCGGTTGCGTTTAATAGAAAAACAATTTCGTGTTTACGCATTGCAATAAGCTCGTATCAGCCACAATCTGATAAACTTGTCGCAGATTTACTGTGCCAAATTTCAACAAAGTGAATAGGTTGGTCAATTTTTTATATATGAATACTTTGATGACTTTCGTCAGTAAATTTTTATTTTGTACATATTAAGTTTTTTTTTTTTTTTTTTTTAGAAAAATTAAATAATTTACCATTTTTTTCTTGTTACCGAAAATAAATATGTACGTTACAATAATTTAGCTTGCCATTGATGGACTGCCTTGGATTTTTTAAATGTGGCGTAGACCACGGATCCCAAAAGTTTGGTCATCCCTGCCATATACCATACACATGCTACACCTCAAAATCCGGCCATCATCCATTCCTTATTTGAATGAGAATGTCGTCGCCCAAACCATTTTAGATCTTCCTATTTCTCCCATTATCGAAATCCGACTTCGTAAATGGAAAGAAAGGGTTTGTGTGTTAAGGCGGTTTTTTCTCAGTTATTTTTGTTGTTATTAGTTGTACTCAGGCACATTTTACTCAATGGTTACAGTTTTTTTCTAAGATCTTATCAATTTTGTATTGTTCTACATAAAATTTTGATTTAAATGTATTGGTTGTTTAGTAAAAAAAAAACATTTGGACTATTTCTTGTTTGAAACTCAATGTATTCAGTTAATTTACATTTTTAATTATAAGGTTCAAGCTTAAAAGCAACTGATTTTAATCAAGAATTTTAAGCAATTTTTTTTCAAGATTTTCAGATTTTCCATTCTTAATTTGGAATTAGAATTATCATTGCGTTTATAGGACCATGTTAGGAACTACAGTATTAATTCTAGTTCTATCTCGTAAAATAGTGTTCACATAAATTAGAAGTTCGTAAAAATGAGCATCTATTGTAAAACCTTCAATTCTAAAACTTAATAATTTTTTAAAAAAGTTTTAATATAGTTATTTTTCTAAGATTAATATTAAATGTAAATAATTTTTTTATTTGCAACTGTAGTATCTTTTACAATTATCAAATAAAAGATTTCCAATTTGCGAATTTTTTAAGTTCTTTCTTTGAGGAATACGAACGTATAAACTGTTGGACATCGTAAATGCAACACCCTGTGAAGGAAGTATACAAATAACATGAAATTTACAATATGCATTAACGGAGGTGAGATATGCAAATGATTAGAATTTCAGCTTAGACGCACATCACAAGCTCCTGTGGCAATCAGTTTTTTTTTTTTTTTCCTAGAAAATTAAAAATGATCAATTATGCCTTGTAGAAAATAGCGGTCATTTTTTGATCAAGTATCCGAGTTCGAGAGTGGAAGAATGGTGGCCTACCGAAATTGTGGATCTTTCAGGAAAATCGGTAGTCGTATTGGATAAAACCAAACAACTGTAATGAGGATATGTGATCGTTGGATGCAGAAAGCTACGATTTACCGACATGTTCGATCGCATCCATCTCAGTGCACAATTTCACGTGATGACAGGCAAATTGTGCGCAGGGCAATGATAGATCGCTCGGCCATAGTACAAACCCTAGTACATCACATTCTGTATGTAACGCATCATCCAGTGTCTGCGCGTATAGCATTCGACGCCGTTTACAGGTGAGTGGTGAATCCCTAAAATGTCCATTGCTTCATCTACCCTTGACTCAGACGTCTCCGACGTCAATGGTGTGATGAAATAAGGATGTCGATGGCAGAATGGAATGAAATTGTCTTTACTGACGAGTCCTTTTTCTGTCTGCAACATCACGATGGTCTCATTCTAGTCTGCAGACACCATGAAGAGAGAATTCCGAACAGCTGCGTTATGCATCGCCACACTTGTCCTGCACCGGGTATTATGGTATGGGGCGGCATGGATAACACTCTTGCACTCCTCTAGTTCGCACTGCCGGTACTTTAAACAGCCAACGCTACATCTCCGATGTGTTGGAGTCAGTTTTCCTTCTTTATCTTCATAGCTTGCCCACAGCCATATTTCAACAGGATGATGCGAGGCCTCACGTGGCACGCATTGCTGAAGGATTCTTCATCAATCAGTCAGATTGCATTGCTTCTTTGGCCGGTTCGCTGTTTAGATCTTTCACCTATAGAAAACATGTGGTCCATGGTTGCTCTACGATTGATCCAAATTATATCCCCTTCTACCACACCAGATCAACTTTGGCAACGTGTGGAAGCTGCTTGGTGTGCTGTACCCCAAGAATACATCCAATATTTCTTTGAATCAATGCCGAGGCGTGTGGCACTGGTGATCTTTAATAATGGCAGCTACTCTGGTTACTAATTTTGGAGGGAATCACACTTCACAGAAGTCTATAAATTTAATCATTTGATACTTGGTCAACATGTTATCTACAAAATAAGTTTTGTTGTGATATCTCTTGTCTTTCTTGGTGTTGTGATTTGGGTGGCCAGCATGAATCTGCTATGTATTCCAAATATGATTGTATGAATAACTTTTTTATAAGTTGTATAAATGACATTTGATAATCAAAAATTGATTTATCAATAATCAAAAAATAATTTTCTGCTTCAATTCACGCAATAATTTAAACGCATTTTTTTTCCTTCAACAAAATAAATAGTTAAGAATAATAAAATCACCCTAATTTAATGTGTAATTTTATCAATTTTCCAAATCTAATTTTTATTGAATTTTAAAATTCCATGAATTACTAAAATTATCGGCAATATCATATAGGATTGATATATATATATAGCTAAAAAAATTCGATGAATTAAGTAAGATTTCCACTGGACTCGACTAGATCTATAAAACTTTCTACTTTTTACAGATTTTAATGATTTGTGATTATGTGATTAGGACTGTCAAAAATAGATAATTTCTACATAAAGATAAATAATAAGAATACTAAGATATTAAAGAGAAAATAAGTAATAAAAATGTCAGATTGCTTTTCTTTCTATGAACAAGAATTTTGAGTGAGATTCTAAAAATATGATCTGTTTCTATGATGATGACTGTTATTAGTTCTTATTAATTACAATGTTTTCAAAGCAAAAGAAGTAAATTATATATCTAGATTCATTTAGAAATAGGTTAAGAACACTTTATTAAGGAAAGTTAATTTAGTGTGTGATTCTTTAAGACGTAAACTTATTTTATTGTGGCACATATATATGCATGTGCTACTAAGACTGAAATCTGGTGAATATCTTTATAACTTTATAGATCGGGAAATTTTTTTTCTGTTCTTTTGATACAGTTAGGGAAATCTGCTCTATGAGATTCTGAACAATTGTTATATTTACTATTTCTTCGACAAGAGTCACCATGTTTTAGATCTCCACGGTTTATACACTTTGCTCCATTTTTGCAGTGGAATGAGGGGTGCGAAAATATTAGGCGGTTATTACATTGATGGATTTATCTACAAATAGTTGAATTTTATGAATAATTAAATAGAGTATAATTTATTTTGGAAGAATTGTACCTTAACTATATATGGTTCTTTGTACTGAGCTTGTATTATTATTTTTAAGAATCGCTTTAGTTTAAATATTGTTACTCTATTTTCTTCCATTAATTCTTCTGCTATTTCTATAGAGGGAATCGTTGTAGTGATACTATGTAGAAGAAATCTATATGTGATAGTAGATTAGACTATTTGGTTTTCAATAAGAATATATTTTGAATTTCTTTAGTTTCTGCTATAGATTTGGCTACAGAGGAATTATTTGTAGATAAAAATAATCTAATATGTTTCATGAAAAATATTTAATTCTTTTATAATCAGGAATTTTTCTTTTTATTTGGTTTTCATACTTATTGAATTATTTTTTGGAATAGATGTTCCAGATTTACTTTTCAGAATTATTTTAAAAGTATACGCACCATTCTTATGAGCAAGAGTAATAGATTCTTCCATTTTAATGGATTCTCGGAGAAAAATAGGATTTTCTAAGCAAGTCACTTCAACGTTCATAGGAGACCTTACTTGCTCCTTAGCCCATTATTTCTATGTAATTACTTTCTAATTTTAAAATTTAATTCTAATATGTATTAACTATAAAAGAAAATTTCAGTTTTTTCTTATCGATTTTAAATTTCGAGTTTGGCAGAAGCATGACAATTATATAGAACTGTGATGAAAAAAAAGAAAAAAAATTTAGGTTTCACAATCACAAGCCTTACAAGTTTGTTGTGAGTTTTTGCGAAAGTAGTAAGTTTTTCCCTTATATGTAATACGTAAATAATTCTTATTTATGTAACGTGTTTTCTTTACGAAAACTCCAAAAGGAGAAATTAACGGTTGTATAACTGTAATATAGATTAGTATGTTTGCTTTTCATACATTTTTTCGCTCTAACAAAAATTACCCCGTCGCTTATTCCGTAAATTTTTGTGAAAACAGTATGAATTAAAAGAAATGTAAAAAAATGTGTTACAAAAAAAAAAATAAATGAAAGAATTGAAATTTCATAGCAGAGTTATTAAATTGTTCATAAAATTACATATATATAAAATAATTAATATATATATTTGTGTATTTAGCTGCCAATAATAAAAATCAAAAAATTTGTGGAATTTTTTCATTATTTATATTTAAATGAATGTATCCGTAATTTAAGTAATATTCTTGAGTTTGTATTAGACTTTCTGGGGAGATCCCCTTAAACTAGCCCGATTTGTTTACATTCTGCAATATCGCCAATATCCGCTCTATTCTCGCCAAATGATTGCCAAGTGAAGGGATTACAATTACAATCTGGTTTATCTAGAAAGGGTGTATGTATAGCGTATGACGTTAAGATCTAGGCGGTGTTAATAATGTAATGAGAAAATATGATTGGATATAATATTCTACGTCATTTTTTTCATGTAATTCTGATATTTCCTGTTTTCGTGACTTATTTCTTCATTAGACTCATTCATTTGTAAATATAAAAAACTGAATTATTAATAGATTTCGTTTCTTTATTTCCCAATTAGATACTTATTATATAAGATATATTATATAACAGCGAAATAACAGTATTCTATAATATTTTATATATTATAATATATAGAGAAAAATAAATTTTAAATGAAGAAATATCAAATTCAAAAACCCATAAAATACACAATTCTGCTAAAATAACTATTTACAAAAAAATTTTAGTTTTTTCTTAAAAACACAATCTAAAACTAAAAATATTATTTTCATTAAATCATAAATTTCATAAGAATCTAATAAAACTCCAATACGTTAACTGAGGCTGTAACACTAATTTGGATAAATTTGTTTTCATTTAATCATTTTAGAAAATATTATAAAATTAAATAATACGTCGGTAATTAATAATAGGAAACCAATAATTGATATTATATCTACTAATAAAATTGATGATATTTCTTGATATGACTTTAACTTTATACTAGTTTCCTAATAGATAAACTTTTTGTTGTATTAACATTTTATCTTATGAATATGAGACTTTATTTAACATTAATTTAAAATTAGAAAGATATTTGCTCATTCTGTATTTATAATATTTTTTGTGAAGATCATAAATTTCATAAGAATCTAATAAAACTCCAATACGTTAACTGAGGCTGTAACACTAATTTGGATAAATTTGTTTTCATTTAATCATTTTAGAAAATATTATAAAATTAAATAATACGTCGGTAATTAATAATAAGAAACCAATAATTGATATTCCAAATCTATTATTACAATATTATGAAAAATCATATTATTTAGGTGCCTTTAGATATATTGATGATTTTATAATTTTTATTATTTAGAAAAATTTGATAAAATTTCAAAAATATTTATCCTGAGGACTTTAAATTAATTTATTTATCATAATATTGTATCATTTTACGTCAACATAAATATCCAAAAATTTATTTTTAAATTTTAATCAATTTTATTTTAAGTTAAATAAATTAATTTTTTGCATCAAAACAATTGCATTTAGGAAAACCTTTGGAATATTATACTTTTGACTACATACTTCAATGAGAATAATAAATAATAGTTAGTTGCTATAATACAAAATCTAGTTTATTAACCAAATGAAGAAATTAAATAATTGTTTTCCCTATTTTCAATTCCCATTCCTTTAGGTAACACTTTGCTTATGTAAGACTCAACAAACTGTTGATTATTAAATGTTGAGCATGTCTTATAACTCACAATAACAAAGTTTTCAAAAATTATAAAACTTAAATAAAAAAAGTAATGTTGTATGCATAAATTTCATTTTGAAATCAAAAATCAATTTTTCTGATTTAAAATCTAGAAAACCTTTTAAGGAACCTTTCTAGAAAACTTTTTAAGGTTATTAAGTAAGGTTTACGCAATGAATTATTTTCTTTCTCCTTGAACAGATTTATAACATTCAAAAACAATTTTAATATGGAATTTTTTACAATGTCAAAATAATAAGTACGCCCGGTTTATTTATATTCTCTAAAATGAACCGACATGTAATTAATTGTGATATATATTTCATAACGTATATTCATAACGTATAACTTCTTTTTTTTTTACAAATAAAATTGTGTTTATATTTTAAACTAATATTAAAAATGTAGACAAAAAGAATGTCGGATTAGAAAAGGATGTCGGAACCCTTAGAATTGGTATTTTTCTAACATATTTTTTCATAAGTAAATAATTTTATAAGAACTATTAAGTGTTGGATACCTAAATTGAATAAATATCAATCTCAAAACCATAAATTTTGATCATGATTGAACCAGATAGTCATGTTGTTAGGGATTACAATTTTAAAAATGAAGACTCATGCTCTTTTTCCAAGATATTATGAAATTCGGAAATAGTTTACCAACGCAGTTACCAGCCTACCAATTTATTTATAGTTAAAAATTGCAAGATGTTTCAATTCGTACGTCACTGAGAATCTCAAATTCTTATAAATATGAAATTGCTTAATTCAAGGACACAATTAACAGACTATTGTTTAATTCCTTTCATGATGAAAATATGTATGATGTTATTTTAGCATTATATCAATCAAAATCAAATGATGCAAAGAAACCTGCATTATTATTGTCATTAAGAAATCTACTATAATTGAATTCAGGTTCAATCACAGCAATTAGAATCCAAGTGCACAAAATATTCTTCTTATTCATTCAATCAATTTTTTATTTCATCATCAAAGTCAAACTCATACGACGTGAAACCATCCAAAATATTTTTTCAATTGACAAAAAAAGCAACTGGTTATAAGGGAAAAAATCGCTATAATGAGGATGAATTAACAAATCTATTGGCTATTATTTTTTAAATGGGGATTAAAAAGAGATCCAATAAATTTGTTTTACATCCAAAATTCTCTTTTTTTAGTGCCTAGTTTTTATGACTTTCTGCCACAAAAGAACAGCAATTAAATCTCCCTCAACTGCCAGGAGAAAGTTGAGCGCTTGAAAGGGGGAAAAAATCTACGGTACAACAGTTGCACCGCAGGGACGAAAAGGTTAAACATTTTCAAAATGGAAAATAATACATCCAAATCTAAGTATAGTTGGAATATGAAAAATATAGTTGGAATATTTTGTATGAATGACAGTAAAATAAATCTAATCAATAAAAAAAAAAAATAAAAAAAAAAAAAAAAAAAAAAAAAGA
>JAPDSC010066335.1:0-16296 GCA_026290005.1 Latrodectus geometricus | reverse complement strand
AATATACCTGGTTTATTCATAGATTATTTTGTACCACAAGTAATATATCTGAATTTAATGGGAATTTAAGAAATTTAGACATTACTGTTAAATAAGGAAATTGTAATTTATAACATTTTATATTCAAAAGTTTATAAAAACCCAGAAATATTTTTATTAATTATACTATATCTGTAGAATTTTAGAGTTTGTAGGTATTAGAATTTAAAAGTTTCTTTATATCAATCAAATCTAAATAAATTTTCTTATGGAAAAGTGCGTAGATATTAGAAGTTTTATAAACAGGTGAAATCATAAAGTTGTCTTTAAGAATTTTAATCTTATAAGAATTTTAAGCAAATATAGTAGGAGGTTTTAATAGGCTAAATCTACTATTTGGAAAAGTTAAATTATAATAAGAAATAAAATTTTTTAATTTTATATTATAGACCTTTCTTTTTATCTTCCATGTTCTGAAAAACTCAACATAATTATAATTTGCTATTTTAAAGATAATGGAATCGATATCATGAAAAATTATTTTAAAAGTTTTAGATCTACTTGTTTGAAAAATTGGTCTGTATTTAGCAACCTTATTTAAAATTGCCTTATGCTTATGATCATTGACAATGTTATGTCACCCGTAATAATGAGTAAAAAATCAGAGATTATAAATGGTTTGAATGTACTATTAAAGCATATAAATTTGGAAATTTTTTTGGAGAAGGTGGTATTTTTACAAAATTGATTACAATTAAATACTTTACTTCCAAAAGGAGTATCGTAAGAAATTTAGGTTTGAGAACAACATCCTTTTAGGAACAATACAAAACAAATCATTAATAAAACTATTGAAATGAATGTTATCAAAATTTGTATGTCGAAAATTTATAAGAAAATAGTTAAATTTAAAATTTTTCTTATTTTTGATTTCCTTATATCTGTATTTAAAAAGATCATGAAATAAAATCTTAAAGTGCTGTCGATTGTTATGTATATCATCCAAACATGAATACAAAAATTTACGATCACTGTTAGTTTAATAATAAAATTTTGTGAGGCAACCAATTATAATTTTCAGAAAATAAAGATTCCAATTTGAGAATTTTTTCAAATAAAACTCAAAATTTCCAAATAAGATTTATCAAAATGAGCTTTCTGTAATTAAAACCAGAAAGGAAACAAAGAAGGAATTATGTGATCAATATTTTGCTATTATTAGTTAAATTTAACACAACTAAATTTAGTCGTAAGACAGTCTTAATCCGGTTCTTTAATGTTTCGAGCAAGTATTTCTATTCTGTATGGAAAACCAATGATGAATTATTTTGAAATTTTTTTAGACTTGGTTAAAAATATATCATTTGGAGCGTGTTTCTCTAATGAAAAGACATTACTTGAATATAGCATACTCGTTGTATATATGGTTAATAGTTCTTACTTTTAGCAAATGGTTTTATGACCTACTTAAAAATATCTTGTAATACTTTGTGTAATATTACTTTAAGTCTCCCAAATTTTTTGCAAAGCTAGTAGCGCGGAATAAAGAGTGATTGGGGTTAAAGTTAATAGTACATAGTCCCACTTTACACGCGAAAATTTTGTATTGGCTTGATATCCAATTTAAATCGTGGATCCTCTTAAATTTAGCCAGTATATTTAAAATCTATCAGTAAAGTGACTAATAAACCTGTTATTTTTAAATTATTCTTAAAAGTTTCCTTTAAAAATAACTATATGATCATTTCATTAAAGGAATATTTTGGTATAATAATAATATATAGTGAGAAAGCAATATTTGTTGAGTTTTTGTGTGCATGAAATATATAAAAATACTTGTAAAAAATCTGAAATACAAAAGTTATTAAATAATGTAAAAAAAAATTTTTTTCCTGATGTTCTAATTTATTTTTCAAGTAATATTTTTTCCTGCTTTTTTGGAAATTTTTAGTCTTTACCTCAAAGCAAACTACTCTTATTAAGATTATTTCTAAAATTTTACTTTGAAATTTACTTCATTTAGCATGGTCATACATGTTTATTAGAGCAGGAATAATTTCTTTGATTATTTCAAGGAATATTCATATAAGAAAATTCTAATCTTATTTAGCTTTCCAACAGTTGAATCCATAGCTTCATTTATTTTAAAATTCAAATGAATTTACTAAATATTTGTGGATTCATTTCAGCTTGCTGTTGCATCTCATAGATTCAATTATAAATTAACATTCAATTTTAGACAAAACAATTAAAGTTTTATGCATAAAAATGTGTTCTCTGAATGATTTGCTATTGTACAAATATTTGACATCTTATAAATGCATTTTTAAATACTAAACATTATATTAATATAAACAATTAAATATTTTGAACATTTGAAAATGCATATCATTTCTTAGATTTCAACTTTTTCAATAAAGTCACATATATTCATTGTATCAAGTTTAATATAAAAAAATAATTTTTCATTATGAATAAGTACAGTGTAAATAGAAAAATGCTTATAACCATCAGGTATTATTCAAAGAAAATTTATAAATATTAGTAGATTCAATATAATGATTCCCATTATATTCTCCTGCAATTTTTAAAACTTCAAATATAAAAATTATTTATAATTATATTAAATTTCAAGGCAACTAATTCTGAAATTATTAGAAAAATGACTTTACATTCAGTGCGATAAAAAAATTATGACTAAGATAATGAAAATGCCAGAGCAGAACATTCACTAAGTTAACTACAAACATATGTAGGTGTTCTCGAGTGAGAAATGTCAATTGACGAGTTCTCATAATAAATGAATCATCAAGGCGACAATACTTTCAAATAGTCAGGGGAAAAGCGGATGTACGGCTCATAGCGGATTAGAGAAAACCACGCACCAATATCCTGGTCGTTGGAGAAAACTCGCTTTGTAAATATCTGAGCAAACTGATGTTACCACCAAGAATCAAATATGAATAAGATTCTTCCTATAATTTTAAATTATTAAAGAATTAAATACATTTAATTAACATAAAAAAGTCTTGGGGAGAACCAGTTAAGCGTATGAATTTAATTTCTACACTTTTACATTTAGAATACAATACAAATCAGCATTTTTTGCATTAGTAAATTCGCGTAATAGAAATCCACCGGCCAGCTGATAGGGTAAAAAAGACAAAGTATATTATTTGTCAGAAGAAAAGAAAATCACCAGTAGTTTATAAAATATTTAACGTGATGTAGAACCATAAATTCATCAGGATAATGTTTTGAAAATTAACACAAAATAAATATTATAAACTTTTTGTTACTAAAATACACATCAATTAAAAAATAGGATTTATTTATAAAGAAAAAATTATACAGTAAATCTTTTAATATATATATATATATATATATATATATATATATATGCAAACATTGGATAAAATGTCACATGTTTATCTTACAATCTTTTTGTTATATATATAAGGAATAAAGGAATGTTTTTAGCTATTATGAAAAATGAATTTAATTATTTTCCATTGACAATTTATTTTAACTACCTAATTCCCTTTATGAATTAGTTTTCAGCTTCTCAAGAATTAAAGTATTTCGCAATTTTTAACCAATAATAAGTAAGTAAGCTAGTAAAACATTTTTGATTTTCATAATATTCTAGAAAAGAAACATAAGTCTTTAAATATTTATATACTCTATCATTATGAAAATCTGGTCCAAACCTGAGTGATGTCTTGTAATTAAACAGCAGAATTTATAACACAATAATATACGAAATTATAAATCGTACATAAAAAATATACAGTCGAAAAATACTTCAATTCCGAGGTTCAGTACTGCATCTTTTCATTGTTTCTATTTTTAGCTGTAGAGTATGGCTTAAACCAATAATTTACTTGTTGGAAGAATACAAAATTTGATTTAATGAATTTAGTTCAACTCATACATTCATTTTTTATAAAGCATATTAATATTGTATTTACAAGACAAAGTCATTGATTATTATTCTCTAAAGTGTTTTCCATTTCAACAATTGTATCGTTATTTTCTCAAAATTGTTTTTAGTTAAAAAGAGCTCTCATTATGATAGGAATGCTTCAGCATAATTTGATTCTTTAAAAAATTAACATATCAAATGTTTTTGCATAGAACTGGTTATGAATTAAGATTAGGAACTTGCTCTTCGAGATGGAATGTACCCAATGTGATATCCTCATAGTAGAAAAATTGAAGTTAACTGTTGCACATTATCCCGCGGAAACAATCTATCGGAATCAGAACTAGGTACAGGGAAGCAAGCTGGTGCAACAAAAACAATCTGACGAATATATGCTAAAGTAAAATAGATACTAAAACAGGTCTTTACTAAAAGAAACTTAATTTTCCAAATTTTTCTTGTAACATTTGAATTGATTCTATTATCTACAAAAAATTGTTCATTGGCATATTGATCATTGATTATAATTTATTTAGTATTTATAAATTCATAGATAATAATAGATTTCATAGTTAGATAATATTGTACATTTTATTTCCACGACAACAATTAAATAGAAATAGAATTAAATAGAAATAAAATCTAAAAGGAAAATATTCTCGACCTCAAAGGAATACGCAGAGAATATTTAAGTTATAGTTGTCAAAATATCAACTATGTAACCATAATTTACGCACAAATTTAAAATGAGTATGATTTTGGTTTTGTTTTTTGGCTAGAGATAATATAAAGCACTTTATTTTATACAAATAATAAAGTTTAAAGTAGTAAAGATAAGAGTTTATGTATATTTAGTATTGTGTCAATGTTCAAGATAGTTGTGATCAAGAAGCAACAAAATCTTGCTGTTTCTTGTATAAATAAATGATATTATAGATGTTATTCTAAATCTGTGATTACTATTTATCTATGTAGATATGAATTTAACCTAATAGAGATTTCCCAACATTTATTATGCGAAACATTATATATCTAGTCACAGAAACGCATAAAGGGAAAATTTCGATTTCAGCACTGAATATAGATTTTACTTTTAACACAAACAAAGAAAAAAATCGTAATTATTAATGTTGTGAATATAAAGATTATTTTTATTTTTTCTTCTGAAATCAGCATTAAATTGTACTTCAGTGCTTATGTACTCATTTATTAGGGAAATTAATTAGTTCAAAATATATTTATTTAGTTTTTTTATATCATATTTATGCTTACTTTTTAGAAATTTTTTGAATATATTTAAATATTTTAACATATGTCTTTTCTCATATAGCTAATTACGTTTTATTAACTTTGAAAAAAAAATCTGACGTTTGATATATGTTTTCTGTTAGCTAAAGGTAAAATAAATTAATGAAATTAATCATACAATTATTTTAAAGTTTATTTAAAACCAATAATTTTAAAATATTCTGTGTGATTAGTAAATATGCTATATCATGTTATACAAAATAGACATTTGGTATTTGCCGGTGGTGGGGGCTAAAAGAAATCGTTTCTACTTGCGCCGTTTTTAGAACCAGTTTCTCGACTCAACGACACCGGAACTCTCGTTTTGTTATGCTTCAATGGTTTGCTTCTCAATGTTATCCTGCAAATGGTTTCTCCCTTAAAATTTATTCCCTGCTGAACTCTTTTTAAAATTAACATTAATAACTTTCTACGCCACATATTTTCAACATGTATAAATTCTTGAATAGAAAAACTACCATCACATTTATATATATATATATATATATATATATATATATATATATATATATATGAAAACAGCTTGTTAAGTCGAATTGCAATTTCTTTAAATGCTTTTTCGGAAATTAATATAAATAATTAGATACAACTTCAAGTTATTAACTGTAGAATGACTGTTATTTAGTGAAATTTTATTTTAATTCATTTAGTTACAGTTTCAAACCATATTATAGTATATTGTTTACAAAACCTGATTTCTGTTTAAGATGTTTGCATTTTATCTGCCAAGATAATATGTAAAAAGTAAATCCAGTATATTTATTGTATTTTTTACACTTCTGAAATAATATATAACTAAGGCTCAATTAATGAATATGTTAGAATCATTTTCTTATAAAAAAATTGATCGTTTTTTTTTTTTTTTTTACTAAAAATTAAATGAAGATAATTTAAGTAAACCTTATTACTTTTCTTCGAAAATAATAGGGTTAATAATTGGAAAATTTTTCTTATTCGTAATTAATAGTATATATTATTTTATTTTGATTGCTTTTTAATAACTTTAGAATCCATTCACTCAAAGCCTACATTTTAAGTTAAGAATATTATAAAATATTTGAAATGGTGTCAAGAGTTTATTGCTACAAAATTATTATAATGAATTTAACAGAAACTACAATATTGTAAAAATAATTCTTTAAATTCTTATTATTGCTAAGACATATAAACATATAATATAAAATATTTAAACAAATAGTAACTACTTTTTAAGTTTTTAAATTTTCATATTACGAATTTGTGGAGTCAAACAATGGAAATATTTTTTTAAATTTATTTTGAAAATATAACTTTCAAAATCAATCACAGAAAATAATATATACGTGGCTGGTTAAAATGGATATCTAAAACAATTCGCTTGGTTGTTTAACGAGGTGCTTGATGGTCTGAAGGGAATGTTTCAAATCTTATTGCATATTGCTGGAAAAAGAAACGTATTTATTTATTTTTAAAGCAAAATTCTTATTAATTTTTATCAATATACTTATCCCACATGTCTGAGATGTATAATTATTGTAGTTAATAATATTAAGACATTATAACATTGACACAATCGAATTCTTCTCAAGAATATATATTCAATCAGTCTATTTCTAAGTGAAAAAATTTTACTGTTGATTTCAATTGTATTTCACCTGTAGATTATAAATTTATTTCAATTTCCTGTTTATAATATTAAGGAATATTTTTTTAATTAAAAAATCTTTTTTAAAAGAGTTCATTCTAAGCCGATTGTACATGTGAAAATAATATTTTTTCTTATGCGAACAGAATTTCTCGTAAGCAATTTTAAATATCAAGATAATTTTTTTTTTTATTGTTTGGTTGGGTTTGTGGTGCAAAGTCCAAAAAAGGACAAGCCAAGGCAAATCTAAGTTTTAGATGTATGATTTTTTATTCAAACCAATATTAAAATATTTTAAAATAGATCTTACCATAACATTTAAAACTTTACGAAACAGCAGCTAATATATACTGTATAATTAATAAATATTAAGTAAATTGCGTACGATATTTAAAATTAGATAAAATGCATGAAGGCTTCTGTTCTCGTTAGAACATTATAATGGAGAATAATTTATTACAATGAAATGTAATAATAAATAATCTTGCGGATTTATGAATAAAATTTATTTAATGTTGCGGATAATGTTATTTTATCACCATTTCATTATTAATTCTTTGTCTTTGCTTTTCCCATAATTAACTGTTTAAAAAAATAGTAAAATAATTTTACAGTTTTTTTTTAGTTTAAATAGATATTTAAAAATTTATTTCTTAAAAATCTATATTATATTATATTTTCATTAGTAAATAAAAGTACGTAAATATAAATTAAAGAGAGAGAGATAAATACTGAAAATAATTTCATAACTTTTGACTTTGTGATTTGCTCTGGAAATTTCTAAGCACTTACATTTGAATATTTATTTGATTTTCCTTTCAAATATTTAATTATTCTAAATTTAAGCAAAACTCTTTATTTTGAATCTGCTTAAAAACAAACCTCTTCCTAAAATTATCCTTCTTACAAACTTTTCTGTGTACCACGTGGTTTTAAAAAGGTCTTCACTATTACTTTCCTCCATAGTTTAAGATAAGCGTTATTTACCTATATTCTATTAAAAAAATAACAGTATGTTTAATACGAATCTTGATCTAAGTGACAAGCATTTGGTAAGAGATTTCATCAGGTCTAGGCTGGTCCCATTTGCCTGATATAAGATTCTCTTCGATTTTGATAATCTAATAGTGCAATTGTAGATTAGATTATGTCCGTCAATAAATCTTAGAGATGTCCACCCAGTAATTTTTTTGAGTCCTAAAAAAAATGTGACTAAAATAATTAGAGCTTAACAAGCTAGCAAATGTTTCTCAGAGGACATTAGAAATATCTACCTCTGAGGGATATACAGCAGCTTCAGTTTTTAAAACAGGAATGGAATAATTTTGATATATACCATTGGCTGCTTTCACTTTACTCCAAAGATGTTTTCTACATGTCGATGAGGACGCATAACGAATCCAAGATTCTCTCAGACTCTGAGGTCTTACCCTCTAGCTAAAGCTTTGACTTTTTAAAAGCAGGAAGATTCTCTTTCGTTGCTTAGATGATTCTTTGAGAGAATCTATATATGTAAAGTATCTTAATACATTGAAACGTATTTTCTCTAAAATGAAGTGAAAACTTGTGAAAGTGATTGCTACACCTTCATGTTGCTTGCTCTTATTTAGATACAGTTGCATGTATAATAAGTAAAGAGAAAATTTGATGGATTTTCCTCAATATTTGCATGTATGTCCAAAAGTTAAAAAAATAAACTACGTTTTTCAAATTTTTTTATTTACTCCTGGAAAAGTAAGCGTTGCTAAAAACATACACCCCACAAACCACGAGTTTAACGTGCTTCATGCAGAATTTTATTTCCAAATTTTTTGCATCATTGATAAATAATTAAGATACTAATATTATAGGATTAAATAGTTATTATATTCATGATTCTCGCGTTCACTCAGTTTTAAGTCCTCCTGTTCACAAGTTTAATTCTTCTTTTATTATATGGTGTTTTACATACAGATAATTTCAGATTTACAGACATGTATTATATTTATTCAATAAGCATATAAATGAATTGGCTTAAGTAAAACTAACCAACGCAAACACACAAAAATTAAAGATTACTTAAAAAATATTTCCTATTTAGTGAGTTTTGAAAATTAGAGCGTCTGTTAAAAAATTCTAAACAACTTATGTATGATTTAAAAGCTTTAATTAAATTTTTGGAAAACGAATATGTTTCATAATATTTAGGAAAAAAATTCCTTTAAATTTTGATGATACATTTATTTTTAAAAAACCTCTTTCTCAAGCTAGTCAGAAGAAGACTGTATTAACATTTAGAATTAATATAACAATAAATAAGATAATGAAATTAAATCTTATTTATATCAAGATCTCAAATCAAACTGTAGTTCAGCTTAAAATATTGCTCACATTTAGTTGAAATCTACATGAAAATAGTTGAATTGTTTTATTTATAAAGCTTGAATTATATTATTTATATTGTATGAAAAATTGGTATTTATTTTACTCAATAACATTAATTTTTTTCATTTTTCATCATTTTTTTATTAATTAAATATCTGGTTTTATTTAGATTTATGTTTCATAAATAACTTTTGTATAAATTCTGTGTTTAATTTAAAAAAAAAAAAAGCTGTATTAAAGGCTAAAATTAATATTACAAATTTTGTTTACTTCTCAAAATTTATTTTTCATTAATATTATTATTTTCCTACAACTTACTTTATGATTGTAGGTACACATTAAAAAATTAGAAACATTATTGTTTCAAAGTGAATTAAACAAATGTTTTCTTTTCTCGTTAGAACGTTATAATGGAGAATAATGTATTACAATGAAATATAATAATAAATACTCTTACGGATTTATGAATAAAATTGATTTAATGTTACAGACAATGTTATTTTCCCCCTTTCACTATTAATTCTTTGTCTTTGCTTTTCATATAATTTACTGTTTAAAAAAATAGTAAAATAGTTTAACAGTTTTTTTTAGTTTAAATAAATATTTAAAAATTTATAACTTAAAAATCTATATTTCATTATATTTTCATTAGTAAATAAAAGTACGTAAATGTAAATTAAAGAGAGAGAAAAAAATACTGATAATAATATCATAACTTTTGACTTTGTTATTTGCTCTGAAAATTTCTAAGCATTTACATTTGAATATTTATTTAAATTTCCTTTCAAATATTTAATTCTAAATTTAAGCAAAATTCATTATTTTTAATCTGCTTAAAAACAAACCTCATCCTAAAATTATCCTTCTTACAAACTTTTCTATGTACCATGTGGTTTTCAGAGGGTCTTTGAATTCCCAGGGCATTTTCTCAGTGATCTGTGATTAATCAATCACTTACAGGAAATGGTCAAGGCATATCGAATCTCCCCTTTGCAGTTGGAGAGATTTAAAATATACCAAAGTTGAGAATGTTATTGCGTTTAGAAATTTTAGATTGGTGAAATAAAGAAATTTTGTTATTGTATTTGAGAATAATAATTTCGTGTATTTGTATCGAAAATTATCTTATATAGTAAAATAAGTACTCTCTTATACATACCCCCTAAAATTTAAAAGCTTTATTATAATGGATGATTATGATATAGAAATTAAAATTGGGGAAAGAAGATTGGATTAATGAAAATTTGAGTCAGATGAACAAAATAATACAGTTAACAAAAATATATCGTTATTTAGAAGAATAAAAAGAGAACAATGTTAGCCAAAAACTAAATTTAAAAAATGGATATTGTCAAAAACAGAATCTAGAAAAGTGATATTATAAAAAATGATCATACGAGTATTTATACTTATATATTCGAATTCAAATGAAATAATGATTTGTCAGTAAAATATATTAGATATAACAGATTCATTAAGGAAATAGAAATAAAATTAAAATAAGCTGAACTGATAATTTCAAAAGGCATGCAAACTACTGTACTTCAGATGCATATCAAGCTTCTTTTTATTAATAATTTCTCCTTCGGAAATTTCAATATGAATCAATTTATTGTATTGACTTCATATAAAAAAAATCAAGTGAATGTATGAGGTCTTCAATATAAATATTCAATTAATTATTTATTCAATTCAATTAAATTGCTTGTTTAATTTTTTTATATCGAAATGAGGTCCTTGCTTGTCAGTGTGTATACAAGGTCCTCGTTTGCCTGTATGTATATAAAGTCCTCGTTTGCCGGTATGTATGGGAGGCCCTCAGTTGCCTGTGTGTATATAATGACCTCGTTTGCCGGTATGTATGGGATGTCCTCGGTTGACGGTGTGTATATGATGCCCTCGATTGCCTGTGTGTATATGATGTCCTCGATTGCAGGTATGTATATTATGTACTTTGAGGTAAGAAATATTAATGCATTAAGTAAAGTAAATTAAAATTATAATATTTATAATTCAGTGGGCTGATAAGTGTATAGTAAAGTTCTTTTTTATAAGATTTTATATTAAGAGTTTAACGCATTGATATAATGTATTGAAAATTTCAATTTCTGAACAAGTATAATTAAAACCTTTTGATAAATTTTTAATTAACATTAATTTTAATTTCTCAAATAATTTATACATAAGTTCTGAAATAAATATCAATGAAGCAACAGGAGAATATAAATATAATTACATTTTATTTTTTAAAAATGTAAATAAAACGAAGCTTAACATATTGATTAAATTAGAATGCAAATTAAAGAAATGTACAATTTGTTAAATAAAATTAAAATTACACTTCACATTATATCATTAATTTTTTTTTCGAAGGAAGAAAATTTTTTAAATAAGAAAACTTTTCAATAAAAATATAAGCATGAAATTTTTTTATAACATATTACAAAATAATTTTTATATTTAAAAAAATGAAATTTGTATTAAATTAAAAAAACATTAAATTTCAGAATCTACTAAAGAAGCTTCTTTTATTCTCAACGAATTTGCAATTCTACAAAAAGTAAACTCAAATTTGATGTAGTTAAGTTTACTTAAATTTTTAATTTACTTAATAAGAATATAATTAATTATTTAGAAATATAAAGAAAAACAATTTTGTATCCCTAATAATACACTAAAGAACTAAATATATTAGTCTTTATAAAGTTATCACAATAAACGATATTATTATAAATCTGTTTGATATACACAATGTGTATTTTATTGCCTAACCGAGGACATACTCAAAACTAGGATTTTTCCGAATTACCGAGGACCTCATATTTTACAGGATACGCACTTTTAACACAGTACACAAAAATCTAATATAAAAGGTGTAAACCGAAGACATCATTAAATTTCAATAAAAAATGACAATTAAAAACTAAAATGTATAATTTAAATGTAAAATAAGAAAAATCAAATCAAGAGCATTCTTAAATTTCAATGAAATTTAAAATTTAAGTTTAAATTATGTAATTTCCGCACAAAAATAGCAAAATGGAACCGAGGACGTCCTCGGTTCCGCTGAGGTCCTCGGTTAGAAGGTGTGTATACACTGTTTTGTCCTCGGTTTCCTCCTATTGCCAACACACACACACACACACATTATATATATATATAAATAATAAATATATATATATATTATTAATTTATTTGTAAACATTGTTAATTAATAGATGTATTTAAAATATATGAGACACAGTATACATGTTTAATAGTCAGTATGTTTATAATCATTACACCTTATATTTGGTACAATTCGTACTTAATTTAACAAAAAAATTTTGTGTGCAAAAATTCATAAAATTTATATATTTATCATTACATTTTCATTTTTATTATTATTTGATGAAATACTGAATCAATAATATTTGGTGACATAATCTAAAAGGAAACAGTAAGTTTAAAGAGAAATACTTTGTTAAAACCCTAAATACACCAAATTCTTCTCGATTCATGTCTTATTAAGGAGAATTTAATAACTGTTTAAATATCGATTAAATATAGAAAAACTTTGATTTACAACTCATATTAAAAGAAGACAAATGTGAAAATTATCACACACTTCTCAACACAAAAAACCTGTCAGATACTTTGCTGAAAAAAAATATTATATATGTATGAAATTCTAAGACATTTAATAAAAAAATTGTACATTATAAAGGAATAGAATGATATATTAATAAAGTTTTAAGTTTTTGTTTTCAGATGTATAATATACAAATAATTAAAATATATATTTCCTTATTTTCTTTTTATAATCCTACATTAAAAATTAAAAATATTTCCCAAATTTATTTAACATAGATTTTTTTAAGCAGATGTAATTTAGTTTGTAAATTAAAAATAAAGAGAAATTTCCGTATCACTTTACATAAAACTTTGAAATATTCATTTCTTAAGAAACTTGCTGCAAAAATATATTTTCATATTGTTTTACTAATTTTATATTAGATTCTACTATTATTGTTTGTAAATAAAATTGGGGTAGTCGTATAAATAGTTGAAATATACTTAGTTTAAAGAAACTATAATTATCTATTGCCTAAATGGAAATAAAAGGCAAGTGTTAATACATCACATAGTTCAAGTCACATGATTTAGACATTAACAAAATAGAAGTATTGGCTTATTCCCAATGGGAAGAGTAGCGAGAAATATTATTAGGACTCTGGTCTTCTCAAAAATTTATCCATTACATTCTTACATTAGACAATTTTTTTTAAACTGTTTCGGAGTTCCTTTAACACTTAGTAAAGAGCCTTTTCCATATCATGTATAAAGTATGGGTTGTTAGAACAGATAACGTTTCACCAAACTGCAAAAATCATTAAATATACTTACATTATTTTAGTCGTATTATGTATGTCAATTGTTACATTAAAATATTTATGTATTTTATTTTTTATGCTTGTTTTTCTTTGAATAAAGCAATAATTTTTATGATATAAAATTCATTTTTTGTACTTGTATGCATTCATATGTATTCATAACTAATTTTTGGGTTTTTATATCTCAAAAATAAAAACACTTTGTCAAGAATAGCATATTAATTCTCTTAGATGTATAAAATCACAAATAAATATGATAAAACTCACAGTAAAATAATTAAAGAAATTTAGATCAATATAAATAATTATGCTATGATCTAAATGCCTTCATAATTAATACACTACAGGCCATTAAAATTGCTACACCAAGAAGGCGACATGCTACAGACGTGAAATTTATACAAAAGGAAGAAGGTTGTGTGATATGCAAATGATTAGCTTTTCAGCGCATTCAGACAAAGCAGGGGCCAGTAGCGACACCTACATTGTGTTTAAATGAGGAAAGCAGGTTGTTCAGCAGGTTCATAGTATACAAATTGCATTTGAACGTTGTTACCTGGTGAAAAGTTGTTGTGATGCCTCGTGTAAGAAGGAGAAATGCGTACCAGCACGTTTCTGACTTTGATAAAGGTCGAATTGTACCGTACCGGGATTGCGGTTTATCTTATCGCAGTATTGCTGCTCGCGTCGGTGGAGATCCAATGACTGTTAGCAGAATAGGGAATCGATGGGTTCAGGACGGTTATACGGAACGCCATGCGGGATCTCAACGGCCACCTATCACTAGCAGCCAAGAAGACAGGCATATTATCCGCATGGCCGTAATGGATCGTGCAACCACGCCCGATCCGTGAGTCAAGAAACGGGGTCGTTTGGAAGACAATAAGTGTCTGCACGAACAGTTCGACGACGTTTGCAGCAGCATGGACTCTCAGCTCGGAGACCATGGCTGCGGCTTCCCTTGACGCTGCGTCATAGACAAGATCGCTTTCAATGGTGTGATCAACGACGAACCTGGGCACACGAATGGTGAGACGTCATCTTTTCAGATGAATCCAGGTTCTGTGTACAGCATCATGATGGTCGCATCCGTATTTGGCGGCATCGTGGTGAACGCACACTGGCAGCGTGCATTCGTCATCGTCATACTGGCCCATCACCTGACGTGATGGTATGGGGTGCCATTGGATACATGTCTCGGTCACCTCTTGTTCGCATTGACGGTGCTTTGAACAGTGCACGTTACATTTCTGGTGTGTTACGATCCGTGGCTCTACCCTTTATTCGAGCCCTGCGAAACCCTACGTTTCAGCAGGATAATGCCCGACCGCATGTTGCCGGTATTGTATGGACCTACCTTGATACGGAACATGTTCGGCTGTTGCCCTGGCCAGCACGTTCTCCAAATCTTTCACCAATAGAAAACGTCTGGTCAATGGTTGCCGAGTGACTGGCTCGTCACCAAACGCCAGTCACTACGGTTTATGAACTGTGGCATCGTGTTGAAGCTGCATGGGCATCTGTACCTGTGCATGCAATCCAATCTCTGTTTGACTTAATGCCCAGGTGTATAACTGCTGTTATTTCTGCCAGAGGTGGTTGTTCTGGGTACTAATTTCTCAGGATCTATCCAGCCAAATAATTTGAAAATTTAATCACTTGTTATTTCTAGTATAAATATTTGTCCAATAAATATCATTTTGTTATCTCCATTTCTTCCTGGTGTAGCAATTTCAATGGCCAGTATTGTAGTATATTTGAAACCATTTTCTAAATAAAAAGTTACTTTTATATAGATAAAAATAATTTATAATTTTTTAGAACGGAGTGAATTTTCTATGATAGGACTCATTGTTAGACCGACCAGGCATCTGTACTACCCATTTTATTTGTATACGTGATGTTTCATTGTCTTGTTTCGTTAACTGAGCTTGAATTTTTTAGTTTTATTTCTAGCGATATGTTTCTTAACATTTATACATTAAATATATCTGACATTTTATACATATTTGACATTTTTATACATCTGACAGCTTTCTAACAAGATAAAATAGGATTAACACGTACATTTCATTATCGGTCCCAAAATAGTTTATCCCACCTATTAAAAAGCAACTTTTGTGTCATTGAATAAATAGAGTTATTGTTGTGTTTTTCTGAAACTTATTTTTGCTAATAACAATCAGTAATCACTGCCAGCTGTTTGTTAATCTTGGTAAATTGCATGACCCTGTTAGAAAATCAAAACTTAAATTGACTTTTTCTCCTCCGCGCTTCACTTGTTTCTGAATATTTGAACTAAAAATCCTGTAATGCGCATGCACCTTCACACACACAGCACTGCAGACGGGCTTCGGAATGTACTTTAAGGATAACGTGTTTGGAATACTCCTCCATAACCCAGCGCCTCGTTACTTTGAACCAGTGGTGTTGTGCTAATTTTTTTTTACCGGAACGCGTAAATTATATAGACAGGGCCGATCCTGGGTAGGCGGCATCTCTGTGCGATCTCATGTCTCAAATTTAACGAGGGGGGAGGGTGATTTTCCATGATAATCTTGCTGTGACGGTTTTTTTTAGGTCTCATGTCCCAAATTTGACGACTGGGGGGGGTGAGATTTCCCCCAATTTTCGCCTGTCGCCTGGTTCGGCCCTGTATATAGCATAAACAGGAACGGAAACGAAAATCATTACGAAACCCATTTTTTGTATATATATATATA
>JAPDSC010066331.1:0-13002 GCA_026290005.1 Latrodectus geometricus | reverse complement strand
GAGTATAAAGTAAGAACAGGCAATAAGTATTCCGAGTATAAAGTAATGTAAGAATATTATGAGTATAAAGTAAGAACAGGCAATAAGTATTCTGTGCAGAAGTTGAAAATAATTCACTAACTGCAATAATTTAATCGGAGGTTAACTTTATTATCATCAAACGGACAATTCAATAAACAAGTTTCAATAGGAAAATAATTAGTAGATAATCTTGTAATTTAAATTTTCAAAGTAGTTTGAATCTAGAGAAAAATCTGTAAAATTTAATATAAATTGCATTAATGTTGTGGTGATTTTAGAAAATGTGACTTTAAGAACTTTCGGTTTTAAGTTTGTTAGTTACTTTTTGGATCATTCGAAATTATATGGAATGGAAAATATGAGTGTAAAGTTCAATAAGTTGTATAAGCAATAAATTTTAATATAGCTATTTATGACTGACGGATATTTGATAATTGTTGAAATCACTTCGAATAAGCATTTGTTCCTATTTCCATAAAAACACGAATGACGCAAAAAAAAAAAAAAAAAAAAAAAAATAGTATAGCATTTTTTAAAGGTTAACTATATTCATAGTACCTTCTAATATAGCAGTTATAAGTAAGTATTTAATATATATCAGGTGTATTTATATATATATATAAACTGTTATTAGTTAGGGCTTTGGAAATAACATGTATGTCATTCAAGAGGAAATAACTTTTCTGATTTTTGTTTTGAACTCATCGGTGGGAACAATGGCTGTTGTTAAACTAACTGATAATCATTGAAAAGTATATTTTCTTTTTGGATGTACTTGATTAAGCTTGTTAAACATAGTTAACAGTTGCATGAATTTCATTATTTCCTTTACAAACTAAAGTCAATTTATTTCTTTTTAAAAAAGGAGATTAAATTATTTCAGCATTTATTTGTAGAAGTACATGCATTGTACTTCCCCAAATGATGGTTGCTTACAATGCGCACATGTTCGCATTGTAAGGCAATGCATGCAACACGAAGCTAGCAGACCATAGCCATACAGCCAAAGGCAGCTTTCGAATTGTCACGAACTAAAATCTTATGTGACTGAATACATCCACGATGCAAGAATTGTATAATCACGTGATGAAGCAAAGTATTCACGCTGATGAATAAAAGTGTTATTGCGTTTTTCTATTTTTATTAAAACTTTATTGTGTTTTGTTTCGTACTAATTTTTCTCTATAAATTTCAATACTTAAAATATAAAGATATTTGAAAGAAAAGAGTTCCGACAATTCTGAAAAGATCAGTAATTTAGAACAAAATTTAAAAAGACTATTGAAGAATCGGCTGTGAAAAAGGTTCATTCTAACAACGAGAGTTATTTATCAATAGATTTTATATGGGTTGATGATCTTGAATGTCTTCTTCCATTGTCTCGTTTAATGTCAAAAACTTTCGAATACAGCAATAGGCTTTAGCAAAATTGAAAAGATATTTTACACAAACCATGCTAACATAAGATATAAAATTTGATCGTTTTAAAATTTTGTTAAATTTCAAAATAACTAAAATACATATATTGTGATAAAAAAATTCGCTGATAGAAAATGCTCAAAAAGAGAATTATCTGGTATAAGTACTTATTGGACAGAGATGGAAAAGTCAAAGGTAAAGAGAATCTGGAAATGCCCGCGTGTAAAATTATAATGGATCTTAAGAGAAGCAATAAGGAAAATTAGAAATATTTACTTTCCGAACAATACACATAATCAAAGAATTAACGATGTAACATACTAAATGGAAATTTTGTGCGATTAATTTTTAAAAAAATGGTATTTCTTCATAAGTGAAGAGAAAATTAATGGTTATTATGCTCCTGCGATTGCAAAATTTGTTTTTGAAGGATAAATTCACTAATAAAGATGAAAGTGAGAAAAATATTCCTAAAGGAAGAAATCTGTGTATATTGTCAATAACTATGAAGATAATAAGATTTTTGGATTTGGAAAAATCTATCCGTAATGAACTAATTTTAGATATCTTGAATAATTGGCGGGTCAAAATAATTGAACATTAATGCAAATTTCAAATTTTTCATACTCCACTTAAAGCAACTACCGAAAAAATTAATTTTCTTCATCCTTTTTAACAAAATTAAGCATTTAGATGACAAATCCATTCTTTTGCTCTTATGTTCGTCATAAGAACCTTATTTTAGAAAAAAAAAATAGACGGTTTACTGATAAAATTTAATGATATGGTTTTTGACAAGTTCTGGATATCTCTTGAAAAAGAGCATCTAGCAATTCATTGGAAAGTAATTAATGCATTGTGGTCTTTGCATTTGAATACGTGAACCAGCCTTTTTCTCATAAAAACAATAGATACTAACAGAAAGAACAGAAAATGTCTCTTTTTGGAAAAGATGAAAAAAACCAATGTATTCATTATATTTCATTAAATTCATTAATCATTCTTAATTCGCATTAATATTTTTATAAATTGAGGTACTCAAAAAAGTTATTTTTCAGTACTAAAAGGAAACTAAATTCTTGTAATTGCATTTTTTGTACTGAAATACCAACTTAAATATATTTTTATTTCTACTTAGGAATCACTAGTAACAATATTAAGAACAGATACTGCTAAACTGATGGTTGGGTCCCCTAAAACTTGAGCGTGATCACAAAGATTCCATAAAAATAAATATTGGTATATAGTTGTAGTCTCTTTCATTCCAATGAACTGAAAACAATATGAATCAACAGGGTCTTCTAATCATTCAGGTGTATTTGTTTAAATCCTAAATCAATTGTAATTTATGGCCCTGTTGCAGAACTGAAAACGATAAAGTAATTTTTATGATTTAAAAAAAAACTCGATTTTAATATTTTGACATGATTTAAAAAAATTTCATAGCTTTTTTAAAATTGATTCAGCTTAGTTTTTTTTTTTTTTTTTTTTTTTTTTTTTAATGAACTATATGGAATATGTTTCCATTAGGTATGAATTGGAGAAAATCTACCATTTACTGTGAATCGATGCAGTAAATCTTTGCTTCATAAATCTCAGACGAATCATAATTCTATCATTGATTGTAAAATGCACCATATCAGCGAAATCTGATGATCCAAAAGTTTCATAAGAATTTTTGTTCCAAAAGTCTTCGCTCTCTTTTGTAAAATTTATATATTCATATTTATAACTTGAAATTCAACTATAACGAACTTTCATATATAAAATTTTGAAGTTATATAAAATTTGTTCTAATATACATCTAAATGTAGCGTTTAAAATTTTATGTCATGTCATTGATTTTAGTCTGTTTATAATCTCTGATTACTATGGATTCGGACAGTATGATTGTTCATTAGCTTCAGTTTTTATGCCAGCTTAAATTATGAAATATTTTTATTGATTACTAATTTCATACCTTTATTCATGTAAAAAAACTGCTTTGCCTTATTTATCAATCACTTGATAATAATGTGATACATTATGCGTGTATCAGGTATATTTAATTATTATTTCGATATCAAATGTGTTTCTTTAGTAGACAAAATGGTATTGATACGAGATATAAATGAACATAATATAGTATTTTTAAATACTTTTATAAACAAGACCTCTATGTTTTTGTGTATATATATATATATTCTCAGTTTTACAAAATACAACACCGCAACAAAAATAATTGACATTAGTTCTTTCTTTTATCCACCATAGTTGATTATCGGATCCGTAATTAATTTATTGAATCAATTATTCGTACTTTTCTCTAAATAGTATAACTCTAATTCTCTTCACGCATTGAACAAATTAACAAGATAAAAAAAATCGAAAGCATTCCTTGTTAAGTGAGTGCGTCATTATTTTTAACAAATTGATCGAAATTCCATTTTAGAATCAGCATCAGATAACAGAATTTTACAAAAGTTGATCAACAGGTTTCCCAGAGACAATGAGCGAGAGTTATTTAATTTATGGCCACTTTCGCTTCCTTCTGCAACTAGTAAATGCAACCGATAAAAGAAGTTCGCGATAAGAATCTAGACCGCACCTTAGGGGCAGGACAGTTTTTAGAAACAATAGATTCACTTTCTCTCTTCACACTACAGTTAAAGAGAGTTATTAGAGGCTGTTAGCCATCTATACCGTTCTGAGTGCTTAACACTGAGAGTTTCTATCCTTACATTTAATTACTATGCTGACCCTAATGTTTTCCCATTCTCTACAGCTGAAAACGGTCAAGAGCCTCGTAAAACTTTACCTCGAACTTCAATGATAACGTTTTGTTTGCAATGAATTGTTTCGTAGAAATATTAATAGATCCTCAACATTTCCTTAGAAGTTTACAGTAATTTGTACTTTAGAAGTTCAATTAGATACAGAGTAGAAAACATTTCATATTTAATGGAAATTTATAAGTGTTATGTATTACATTTTTCAAGAAAATATAGCTCAGTAATATGTTTTGAATCATTTCATTGTTTAATATTATTTGAGGTAATCATGGAACTTTAAAGTAAAAATTTATTGACTTAGAATGCATTTACTAAACATCATTATTACGTATAAATTCAAGATATACAATTTTCGTAGTCATAAATTCTCTTATAACAAAATATTATTTTATAAAATACTACAATAGTATAATATCCTTTATAACAAAAATATATGCAAAATATGACATCAGTTCATAAAAGTATGTAACCTGAGAAGATTGAAAGTAATGTGCTAAGTGTTTTGCATTCCATGAGATATTGTGATAATATTAAGAATTTAATGAATTTGAAAAAGATACTATAGTTGACTGCCACATTAGGGGCCAGACTATTTGTATCATTACCTTAAAATTAACACAATTACGGTCAACTCTTGTCATGAAGTAGAAAATTTACGAAATTGGTACATGAAATGCATACATTCTTTGAGCCCATATCTTGATCAAAAGCGATGGACATATCCTGGAGCAAAAAGTTTGTAAGAATGGCAAAATTAATTCTGAATCATCTGTTGTGGATTTTAACAAATAGTATGACTTATTATCAAGCTAATGCTTTATGGAAAAAATTAAAAGAGCGAAGATCTACGGATGTGTAGTTGCACACAAACCAAATTTCACGCCATCAAATACAAATGAAATATTCTTTTGCAGTTTGGAATGTCGCAGCTAGATTGTGGACAACTGAAAATTATTTTATTGAGCAATGAGTTATGCTACATGCGTTTCTGGTGGATAAGTGAGCTATGGTATGATAAATATCAGGTGAAGATCTTAAATTTAAATGTATTGTTCCAGTTATCAAGTTACAGATTGTAATGTACATGCTTTGAGGGATAGCTTGGAGCTTTTACATGTTGTTTTCGAAAATTAAACTTAAGCGTTTATATAAGCATTCTAGCAGTGAATTTCTTCTTATACTTCTTATACATTGTATGGAATCGACAATGTACCTTTTCATTTTGCAGCCTCTAACAGTGGTATCACTATTATGTAAATCGTCTACATTGACTCCTGATCAGATCGTCGACTTAAAACTTATGGAATATTTGACGATTTATAGGAAGTGGGCCAGCATCAAATCTGAAATCTACAGCAAAGTTGTCCACATTCTTGCAACAAGAGTAGGTACTAATACTCATAATTGTATTTAAATTCCTTGTTGAAATAATACTTAAAGTAGTTGGCTAAACAGGCAGTTGAATACATATTATTCTGGGATTAAATTCAAAAGTTCGTGGATTTGATTCCCACTCAGGAGGGAGATTTTCTAGCGGTTAGGAATCCTAATTAAGCTGCAAGTCCCAGTATAATTACCCTTCATGAATAAAAACTGATGATAGAGTAACAAACCAAAGTAACCATCCCCTAAGGTTTGCTAGAGTAATTGCTTAGATTGTAAAAGTACAGTAACACTTTTTAAAGTGCATACTAAAATTTATATTATAATATTTAGTGTTCTTTAAAATTTTCAATTTAAATCTAAACTAACCTACGTACATTTAAAATATAAAATTTTTCTGTATGAATCATGTTATTCCTTTAAAAATATTTCAAGAAATATCTTTGGTTTTTACATCAGATTTATATCTATAGCTATAGAAGTACTATAGACATATCATACCTATGGTTCTAAACATATTCTAGGATTTTAATGTGTAAAGATTTTTTCTCTATAATATAAATTATTAAACTGAGTTACAGTGTGAAATGCTATAAATTATACTGTTTCCAACAGAGTAAATAGATCCATTTAAATACATATTTCAAGTAATAGATATTTACTTTATACGTTTCAGTTTATATGCTCATAAGTTTATTGATGCATTAGATAAAACCATAGAAGATTTATCGTTCTAGTCTTTATTAATATTCAATAAAACTTAAGCAGGTTTGTAGTTACTAATGAAACAAAGAGTTTTCTGAAATCTCTAATAATTAATTTTAAGTTTTCTAAAATTAAACTCGCGTAAGAAGCTTTACTGCATCTTAATTTTATTCTCCTTTGAAGAAAGGAAAATATAACAATAAAAAGTGAAAATAGAAAATTCAGAACATGATGCACAAAAAAAGTCAATAGTTTATTGCTCTATGATTCTTTAAATCATTTTCGAATCCATCAAATTTTCTGTGAAATATTTAACAAACTAATTTAAAGAAGAAATCAAGCAAACACTTCTTTATAAGAAAATTTTGATGGATTCGAATTTGATTCCAAAGGCTCTCATAACATATAAAAGTATTAATTCTTTTAATAATAAATATAATATTTTTATTGATATAGTCATGCGTTAAAATTGCACAAAGGAGACGTATAAGCATAGTAATCTATACTGTATTATGTGGATAGCATAAGCAATAATTATGTATAAAAGCACGTAAAGTGAATCCAACAAAAATAGACGTCCCACTAAATAGGAGCTCGGAAAGTTAAAAGGATGTGACCCTGTTTCCCTATCTGCCTTAATAACAGCAGATTGTTATCTCATTGTTATTACAATGAAAGAAGGGGAATGCAGATTTTGCTGTCGTTTCAATTCTACGCTAAGCATTTCAGCCGCTTGAGAATTTGGACGTGTCACTGGAACGTGTTATTAAAGTAGATCTTATCAATCTCACATCGCAATGTATTTAACAGAGTTTAATAAACGCATAAACCTTCAAAAATTCTGCTATATGCAAAATAAAGTGAAGGTTGCGTTTTGTAGGAGTATCGTTCTTGAATTTAATCATATAAATTAGACATGACTAAAATCCAAAATTTAAGAAAAATTAAGAATATGAAAAACGAGTAAGAAAAAGATTTTCTTGTCCATTAATGTATTAAAATGTTAAACGTTTTAATTAATAAAAAACTTTCTATTAAATGAAAAGTACATTAAATTGTGAGTAAAATAGATCTATAAAAATTAGCCTATTAAAAACACATTATAAGCACAACTTCACACTGAAGAAAAATAGAGTGTTATAAAAAAATACTATGTATGAACATTATGTATTTTATATCAATTATATTCTTTGTTAAATAATAATAAGGAATACAATTGATATATATAAAAGTTATTTACTAATGTTATTTTTTCTCTAATCTTTTAAAATGTTGTACTACTACCAACAATTCATATGTGTAAATTAAGTCTTCCTTTAAAAAAGATAACTTAAACAAATATATAAGGTTAGTTACAGGGAAATACGATGTTACCACAACTTAAGTACTATATTAAAAGTAGTAAAATGATTATTTCATAGTCTTCAGTATGATTACAAATGCCGCGGAATCATATACCAGTGATATCATGTTGAAAATCGCTGATTTAAAGGGAAAATATTGCTAAATTTTATTTAATTTGACTTTTCTTTTTTTTTTTCTTTACACACTTTTGCTAAGGTTATTTTTTACACTTGAAAATGAACTTGAAGTGGATTTCTCGAATTATACAACAAACATTCACGCTTGACATGGAAGTCTAGATAATGTGCATAAAGACATAAATAATATATAGCAATGATTAAAAAGCTGATGATCGAACCCAATTGAATTGAAGGTTAGAATTCTAACCATTCAGCTTTTCACTCGGTCAATTTTGTACTTATTTTCGTGAGAACTAACGATTTCTAAAATTTATCAAACATTTTGACTTGAAGCAAACTTGTCAAATATTTTGTTTTAGGTATGAATTAAGTAACTCACTATCATAAAACTGTATCATAGGCTCTAAAATTGAGTTGATACATTGCATGGGATTTCAGATAAAAATCGTCTCCAATGTTATATAGTCATAGAATTTGTTTTCTATTTCTTAGTATTCCGAAAACATAAATATATAAATATTAATTTAATTCTTCCATTTATGTTTAAAAGAAAACCTGAGAATGGATTCATAATTTAAGATCGTCATTATCTCTGGGTCTCTAGTGTGAGGAAAACATAACTACATCTGACTTTTTTGTACTAATTTTAAAATAATCTGTAAAGACTGTAATATTGGAATCATCGTAAAGTCATTTTATAGTAAAAGATAATTTATGATAGACGTAGTCCATATTTTTCCATAATCAATCTTGCTTAATGTGAACAATTGTTTCATCATTCCTAAAAATAATGATTTTTCAAATACGTAATGAAAGTAGTAGAAAACAGACTTCGAGAAATGCATCAAAATTTTCCATTAATGATAGAGTACTGGAGTCACTGTTATTTCTTGTCTCGCTAATCCTTATTTTTCTAGTTATTTAAGAAGTCATATACTCAGTATATCATGCACTCAAATACACTTATTTCTGAAATGCATGAGGCGCATTTTTCCCTGATGAGTTCTTCCAAGTATCTATTATGATGTAAGCTTCCAAGTTTGACGACACTGTCCTTCAACTTGGCTCTTCTTTTTACCGGTTCAGTAATGGTGAATAGTGTCTCGCACCAGTGGCCATCTCAAAAGGACACTCAGTCAGGTAATCGGTCACAAAAATTATTCACAACAGGCAACAGAGGGCAATAATTCGAGAAGTGGGTTTCAACCTGTCAATTAGGCACGCAACAAGGAGGTTTGGGACACTTTTCTCAAGTTTATCGTTCATTTTCACTTCTTTTATTTGATGGAAACGACTAGAGTACATATTTCTTTATATTAACTCATTTCGATCTATTGAAAATATGATATCTCTATTAATTCACTTAAAATGTCGAAAATATAATAATTTACATAGATTCAGTAATCGAGTATTCCTTCTATTTGAGAAATCAAATTTTTCCTCCGATTTCACGATTTTATAGCGAATAAAACAATGAATCATTGTTTTATTCGATATAATTAAATATAAAATTTTTATAGATTCATTTACTTTATATAAATTTATACATTCGCAAATACAGTAGAAAAAATCCTTTCTTTGTTTGATAAATTCAGAATGTTTTTTGACATTAATACATTCTAATTGACTTCATGTAGAATGTCTACCATTCATTGATAAGATATTAAAAATACACTATGTGAATTATATTCAGATTGTATCAATTAGTAGAAACTTATAACAAAATATTTTAAATCATGCGATAATAAAGAGGATTTTATAATCTAGTATCAGCATTAGCCTTTTTTCTGATAAAATTGTTATTAATGCTCTAAATTTGGCGTAAAGTTTGATTTTCGCTTAAGGGTTTTTTTTGGCATACGAAGATTTATTAAACATAGACATACAATTAAAAGTGGGTTCTGAACTATTATGAAGATTCAAATTCAAGGTAAAAGTCAATCTCACGAACTGTTCAACCAAAAGTCATGGCGGTCAGAACAACCGCTAACCTGGAGATATCTTTTAAAACAAAGAAGCAAATATTTTTAAAATTCAGTATTTGGTCTATACTGGCATAGTTTTAGGTTTTATAGAGTGAACAACCAAGAAAATCTCAAGAATAAGTCTTTAAAAATTTTAAGAAGCCTTCAGCAAGTAAGATCAATTAAAATTTTCTTAAAATAATAGATAAATGCATAATAATCATTCTTCAAAAATAACTGTTTAGATTGTCGAGATCTTTGCACACATTTTAAATAGAAAGGAGCAGTTTAAGACGTAAGCTACAAGTAACGGTCCACAAAGGAACTAAAAGTAACTATGAAAAGTTAAAAAATTATTAGCGACATTCTCAATAAGAACATAAGCAGAAATCTACACAAAGTTGAAACTCATAAATAAAACAATATGCAATGGTCTACATAAAAATTTCAACATAATCCTGTGTAAAGTTTAAATTCTTTTGAAGTTTCCTGAGTAAGTCTTGAACTATTCGTAGTGATTCGAAAAGAAATTTTAACATAATTCTGTCTAAAGTTATAATTATTTAGACTATTAGCAACATTTTAAAATAAGAACTTTAGAATAAAATTGCCTGAAGTTTAACTTCACAAATTAAATTATTAGCAGCTTAGGAACTTCAGCATAGCTCTATTTGAAATTGCAATTCAAAAAATGGATTTGTAGCGACAATCTGTAGCAACGTCAATTCCGTGTGAAATTGAAATTTAATAATTGTACTATAAGCGATGCCCTGTGAAAGAAATCATAAGGAGGAGGTTTCAGATATACAATAAATAGTATACTATAGAATAATATTAACAGGTTTTTACTGGAGGTCCAAAGAAATGATTCCACCATTTTTTTAAGAATTTTTTATACAATGCAGCCATTTTCAAAATAGAAATTGGTTCATCATGTAAGAGTGAAATAATTTATGGAACACAATTTTTTAAGGTTTCAGAATCCAGAAAGAATATTCTGAGATATATCTATTGAAGAAAATTTAAAGTAGTGGAACTGATATGAATTAACATGGTACGTGAAGTTTCTTAAACGCCAATGTGATCTGCAATAAAGAAAGGAAATTATAATATTTAATTGTGCGACAAATACAAGGCCTTTTAAATTGGTGAGAAAACACTCTTCAAGAAAATTTACTTCGAAAAGGTACATAATTTAGGCTTTTATTTTTCTGCTTCTCAATGTTTCGTTTACAATTTATAGAACTTTTCTCTCATTACATCGAAATTTTGCTCTCAGTATTACACTTTCTTACTATCCTTGTTGTTTTGATTACATTTAATGTAGTTTGGGCAGAGTTACACACCACAAGACCAATCATTAAGGATCATATTTAGAAATTTTTGTATTATTTGCTTTTTAAAGATACAAATTATTATAAAAAATTAGTTGATGTCATATATTATTTGATTAAGCACTAATGAGCAGATTAATAGACTTTTGCGATACATGTTTTGTTCTATTTCTCTCAATTTTGATTGATCTTTTATTCAAAAAGATATATTATAGCATTACTGAGTGAAACCTAGTGGCGTTCGATTGAGAAAAATGCGTGGCATCAAAAAATAAAGAAATACAGCGGCAGGATACCAATACCAGCACAATAATTTGCGCCAAAAGCAAAGTAAAAATGTAAGTTATTTTTTTAATATAAAAATGTTTATCAAATGATTTAAATTTGGGCGTTATAATAAAAAGTAATGATTCAAAGAAATTAATCTTTTTCATGAGTGACCTTGTTAACACAATAATCACTGGACGGCCGATTTCATTTCTTGATGATGCATTTCCTCACGTTTGTCGAGAAAGATTCATAAAAACAATTACATTATTATCATTCTCCAATAAACAATAGATTCGTGATATTTTTTGGTAGTCTAACACGTAGGAACAAATAACGCGATTACATGCAGATCATGGAACAATCATAATTAATTTAATTTTTTTAAGTTTTTCAAAACATTTTCACACGCAATTAATCTGCAATAATTGTAACTCTTAAACAAGTCCATAATCACAATTTCTGATTAGAATACTTATTTTATTCAAGTGGTTTTTACTGTAAGAACTTCGTATGGGGGTGCTCTATTCAAAAACGGAAGACGCCCTTTACGACTTCATTCGCCCAGTCTCTAACAGGCGGGCTTCAGTAACAACAGCGGAGATGTTTTTCTTTAAGTGTAAATCCTCAACTGAATTTGCGCCAAATAGGTTGGAGAAATTAAACATAAATTACTGTGAGAAATACACGAGAAAGTTCTACTCATTTATGTTCACTCGTGAGACTTTTTCCAAATTGTCGTCAAAGATTTATATTATCAAACTCAGATTATAACACATTCCTTAACGGGATTTAGGTTAACTTACTTAATGAAAGGATTTTAGTGAGAGTGATTCACATAATATGTGGATTAGTATTATAATATGAGAAGCTGGCATTGTTGACGACACACGATGATATTATAATAAATAAAACTAATGATGCATGGTTTTTAAAATAAAAATACATAATTTTCATTATGAATGTTATTAGTTCTACACTGTTGCATTTACAAAACTATTTACAGTGAAAATACTCTATGTTACCGTGCAACAAATACAAAATATTCAACTAAAATTAGAGATGCCTTAACTCTGAGACAGATTACATATTATTTATAAAACTCACAAGTTAGTTTTATTTATCTATCCATTAGCTCTTACGCTAACCTACTTTAGCTAAATGAACAGTTGTTTTTTCCATCGCTTGACACTTAAATTTGCAAAGAAAATCAGTAGTTCTGTAGAGACTTCATTCAACAAATCAGTTAGAAAATTATCAACGTAGTGTTCCAGTATACATTGTTAGGATTATATATTAGGTTGGGGAAGAAGAAATCCATTATTTTTACGTGAACTTTATGTAACTTCTTTTGGATTCACTTTGTAAAAAGGTTTAAAGCAGCTTTCGTGTATATTTTAAGTCTTGCGCGTTACGACTGCTGACATGCGGTTAACTTCGATCATTTTTGATATTTTATAGACATTTTCGACGATGCTGTATCCACATGCGAGGTGCATCTCTAACATCAAAAATACCCGGACGGAATCGACGAAACAAAAATTGTACGTAACTGGTTGTTACAGTCTTATAAAGGACGATAAACACATTTCACAATTTTAGCCACCTGGCTATCTTTTTCGCCGTTACAAGAGAAAAACGAAAATCTATCGAA
>JAPDSC010066330.1:19666-32371 GCA_026290005.1 Latrodectus geometricus | reverse complement strand
TATATATGTATATATGTATATATATATATATATATATATATATATATATATATATATATATATATAATAAATATAAACTTATGCAAGTGTTACAGGTTATATATTATATGAATTACAAAGTTAAAATCACACTATGATTATCATTATCCTTCATTCACTATAAAAATGCATTAATACTTTGATTTAATGAAATTCACATGTGAAATTCCAATATGAATAAATTATTTTTCACTAAAGTGCAAAATTTATTTTGCAAGCTGATGAATGTTTTTGTTTTTCGCTTTATAGTAAGTTTTATCACAAAAACATTTATTTTGTTAAACTTGAAGTTTTAAGTACTATTTCGTGATTTAATAAATTGTTCAAATAAAACACATTAGTATTAATTAATGATTCCTTATTCTATATAACTGTAGTTTAGAATTAAAAAGTATTAAAAAGTTTTAACAATTTTTTCAATACATAAGTTATTCATAATCTCTAATAATTACATTCATTCATTTAAAACAAAAAAATATTGTACATTTGTATTATTTTCTTTCTTATTTTAAAATGCTAAAATACAAGTATAAAATGAGATAAAAAATTAAAGGGTTAAAAATGAAGAAAGAGTAATTCTATAAGATGAATTATAACTAGATATATTTTTATGACATCATGTCCTTTTCATTTATTAATGTAAAATATTTCATTGATTTAATCGCTGTTCAGTATATAATAGCAAGACAACTTCAAATATAAGTTCACAAACTCATACTTATTTCAGTAAAAATGGTAAAAGAAGTATAGATTTGTTTGCATAATATTTGATCCAGACAGAGTAAAATTAAGATCTTTTACAAGCTTATAATTAAATATTTGATTCAGCACTTTTGAAATGATTAAATATTTTTTAGAGAAATACTATCTTTTTTTCTAAAGCATATGATGTGCACATAAATCCATCTTAGCTTTATAAGTAATGCATTGAGCTTAAAAACAATGTCTTATGAACTGTCTGAACTTTCAGGAAAGTAAACAGGTGCTTTATCTAAAAGCAATTTAAAATACTTTAAAAGTTGGCGTTACAATTAAAATAACTATCACAGTGTAAGCAGCATTAAAAATGTCTGTGGCCTACAGCTTATAAGTACTTCTTACTTTGTTAACATATTGAAAATTAATACGGGTAGTATTTTAATTTGGTGGAGATAAACTTGTTATATATATATATATATATATATAAACATTAATTGAGAAAAATATTTTTTTGCATTTTTAATTTTACAAGTTATTTTATTTATTATATATTGTGAGAAGTTATTTTAGTCTTTTCTCAAATGTATTATTTTAAGTTAAGCTAAGCATTTGGAAAGAAGAGGTAAACAAAATTTACTGAAAGAATTTTTATAATTCTATATTATTTGAAACTTTTTTAACAGAAAGCATTTTAAATACAAAAAAAAGGAAAATCAAAATCATTTTTAATTTTAATGTGCGAAGATATTTATTAATATTTGCTATAAACTACAAAATTGCTCGTTCAAGAACTTAAACAGTAAACAGACTACTCGTAAAACAATAAACCTATACGAAAAATAGGGGACAAAAAGAGCTTCCATTGTTTGCTTAATTAAGGCAATAAATTGATATAAGGCCTGAGGTAACTAAACAATTTATTACACTGTGATTCATCTTCAAAATGCAAATATTTTTATCTGAAGTGAGGAAGAATTAATTACACTTAAGGGTATCTTTAACTTTTCCTGTATATGTTATTAAACATAATTTAAAATCTTTTTTTGAATATTTTTCCAGTTAAATTTGACTTCATACTCATATATCTCTATAGCTAGTAAAAATATTTTCATGAAAAATATACGGTTAGTTATATTAATCGAAAAATCATCAATCAAATGGGTCATTTAAATTGTTACGGTTTTACTCAAATATATTTGTTAATAATCATTTTGTTAGTATTAATGCAATCATGATAGATAAATATATTTGTAAAACTTTAAAAGACAAATTGATTCTAGTTATAATGACATGCAATTTGTTTTATTTTTTAAGCAAAAAAAGTTTCAGTTGTTAAAATTAAACACTTATTTTAATTTATTTGAAATTGTATATTAATTTTGGATAAATATAATTCTTTAAAAATAATTACGATATTAAGCTCTTAATTTTCTTTCCATATTCAATTATAATGCCTTTAATAATGTAATAATAATTGTATTATTGTGGTTAGATTCACATAGACCCAAAAATACTAAAATAAAAAAATATAATTATATGAAATTTGCCTTTAATTAGAATTAATTATTTGACTGTTCGGCTTTACTGTTTTACTGCTGTAAAACATTTTAATACCATTTGAATAAATTTATGGATGATTACCTGATTTATTTCATTTTTATTTGCTTTATCAAGAGAAAAATGATGCTCATTAAAACTTTTCAAGGGATTCGTTTTTTTTTTTTTTTTTTTCAAATTTGGCGCTAGATATTTGTCTATAATGCATATGGAACTGAATTGAAATCCAGATTATTAAAAGAATAATGTTTGGCTGCAGATTTTTGTTAAACATAAAAACATACGTTTTATAATTTAACGCATAAAAGTTTATACGTTTCAAAACTTTAAGCGGTCATCGATTTATTATCTTAAAATGCAAGCATTAAACCAATTCAATGGAAGCCAAAGCGAAACTAACATTATTTGTTTTCTGTACAGCATATAGAAAAAAGGAAACCAAGAGAATGAAAAAATACCTCCGATTGAAGTTTTCATTTGAGCATAAAAACTTGTTTTAAATATTTACTCATAAAACGGTGCACATTAAAAATGATTTAATTAGCAGCGTCTCATCACAAAATTTCGCATCATGAAATGATATCCTACGTATAGATTGGTTAAAAAAGTCTAATGAGTTGCGGAATGCTAGAAAATTACCTTTAATTAAGAAGTTATTACATTCTGAAGTCATTTATCATAATTTTCAGGCTCACATTATCATAATGTACCTCCACAATCTAATGCATTTCCGATTTCACATGTATTGGGAGCGTGAAATTATATTTGCTAATTAGAGCAAAAAGAATAAATTAAATCTAAGGAATTAATATTATTATTTTTGCAAAAAAAAAAAAAAAAAAAAAAAAAAAGTAGAAGAAGAAGTTACGCAGTATAAATATAAAAAGAAAAGTTAATGTGAAGGCACAACATTTCTGTCTACGCTCAACAACCAAGCATATACGACAGTTTTGAAAGAAGAATCATATTTATTTTTTAAGTAAAAAGAAAAGCACAACGGTGTTATCGACTGAATTAGTAATTTTACAGAGATTAGAAAAAGGGTTAATAATTGTTTAAATTAATTCGAAACTCAATAAAAAAATTTCGATAAACAGATTTTTTATTTTATATTTTAAATTAGTTGGATATATTGTATATTTGGTAAAAATTTAACTTCTTGATTCACACCTGGACAAAATTTCGATGGATAAGCAAAATAACGAATTCACTTGATAACAATATCATTGGAAACATTACAACATTTAAAAATTTTTACTCTGGACCTTTATCCAGAGATTATATAATTGAATAATATTAATTTTTCAATATATTTTCAAGTTACTAAATGGTGTAGGAAGTTCATTTAATATGAAGACAATAGAAATTCAACATTTATATAAAAATAATGGGATTATAAAATAGATTATGAGAGCTCTCACGAAGCTAGTTTTGCTTTTTATTTACTTAAAGAACATGAAAAAGTGTTATTTTAACGTACACACATGTTGATCAGTTAAGATCAATACCGAAAACGTCAACTAAAGTTGTAGAAACAAAATAAATGTAATTTATTCATATATCCCATATTCAAGGCATATATTCAATGATGGTGTCTAGGTGGTAGCGAGTACCTCATTTTCTCTTTACGAACTGTGTAGATTTCCCATTTTATGTTCTCTACTCCAGGCTAACTGGTAGCGACAATGAATTGCGGTGAGAGAACACACCTGGAAGGCCTGCGGTTAAACAAACCAAACTGTCAGAAACGTCTAGAGTTTTGCTTTTAAATAGTCGTGAAAGTGGTTGGCGATTTCTGTCGTGAATGTTGCACTGCTGTACTTTTTCTGCTTACTTTGGCGGTTTGTGAAATATACTAGTCATCATTTAGTGTAGCCTCTCAGGATCTACCTGTACAGTAACGTCTACTGAAATTTCTATCGTCTTGAAATCATTACCCTAACTTAAAGACGACACTATGGGCCATTCCAAACTCCTCAGGTATTGCCATATACATATGCCCGCATTCTACGCGGTCGCTAATTTTATCATGTAAGACACCATCTACATTTGTCATCTATGTCATATCTACGTTGCTGGTTGCAATGGTCGTCATAACTCCTTATTTGCAATAGATCTTCATATATCCCTGTATAACACTTTCGTCATTCTTGTGTACATTCGGCGTCATCAGGTGCCTTCCTGTAACTTGTATATAATGAGTAAACATTTGTGTGATATTTCTACAGGTGTGACATTTTTCATTTCATTTTCTATGTGATTCTGGATCATCCTTAATTATGTACACGTGTGTAATTTCCAGCATATTCTCGAGATATTTACGCTAATAAATTTCTCCATGTAGGAGTTACAATAATTTGAAGCAAACACAGTTGTTGTTAGATATACACATATTTTATCAAAATTACTCTGTATACTTACTCACATACATTAACACGAATATATATTTATATATTTCTATAACAACATAATGAAATTATTATGTAATCAAAACAAAGAAATATATATATATATATATATATATATAGAATAAAAAATTTAATTCTATGAGAAAATGTAAAATTTATTTAATTCTAAAAATCAATCTAAATAAATAAGTATTTTGGTAAAAAAAATAAAGTTTCACTTATATGTTGAATTTAGGGCTATATTTTAAAATTAAAGAAAAGTATTTCATTTTATAAGGCATGCATTCAAGTCATTTCTTACAATTCTTTTATTTAATAAAATGTATAGAAAGAATTGAATATCTGAGTAAATGATGCAGGAAGAAAATTTTAAGCAGAAATCAAATTTTACGTAATTTGTTGTTTTGTTTGGAGTAAAACTTTTACGTTTTTGTTTTTGATTAACTGCGAATGACAGAAGTTTGTCGTTTAAATCGATTGAAAACGGAGTTCATTCTTCAACTTTTCACAAATTCTTAGAAACTGTTTTTACAAAAAAATAGTTTTAAAAAGTAGATAGACTCAGTTTGTGGGATGCTTTGAATTTCATTTAATGTATACCTTAACCATACTTTTATAGATAAAGTTTTTGTCCATTTTGATTAATTTATTTTTAGATAGAAACATTTGTTATACAATGATGATTTGAATTTTTATTAATCTTCTTGTATTTTTTTCGATGAATGAAAAATAATCAAGCAAATTACACAATCTTTAATCTTATATGAAATCAAATTCTTATTAAATCTTATATTTTGTTCATTTTTTTTGTTTAAAAATCTATATAAGGTCCCTAAAATTTTTATTTTTTATTGAAATTATTATTTCTTAATCTCATTGTGAAAAATTGAAATTATTATTAATGTTTCAATACCATTATTGTATATCACAGTATGCAGTATTTTCATATTTGCTGAAAATTCAAATACATGGTTTGTGTTTTTTAGTTAACATTCATGCACACATGTACGAAGACACTTAAACACACACACACACACACACACGCACACGCACACGCACACGCACACACTCACACACACACACACATATATATATATATATATATATATATATATATATATATATATAATCAGCAAAAATTTCGGAATATTAAATTTGGAATCATGGAAAGCTTAAGGAAATATGTGGACTTTGTTCTATAAACCTATCAACAGGCATTTCTTAGTTATGAGAAAAAACAAGGAGCCAAGTATGAAAGAAACAATTTTTTTTTAATATATGTAAGAAAGAAGATTTACCATTAGGAAAGAAACACTAAGACAATCTTATAATAGGATAGCAATTTAACTAACATATTTCGATTTTTATGCCAGTTACAGGGTCTCAAATTTGACGAAGTACAAATAAATTGTTGATAAATTCTTGTTTCCAAAAATTTCACAAATACACCTTTTCCTGTAACCAAGAAAATTTACCCAAAATAACAACGAAAGTGTTTAAAATGTTATTTTAGGAAATGTCAATCAGGAGAAATTTAGTATTTTGTTTTCAATACACTGACAATTTTATTATTCAAATAAACATATGCTAAATATTCAGCAAGTCTGTATGATGTTTAAAGAACCTTTAAAAGTGTATCATAGTGTTAAAGTTAAAAGTCAGAAAAGAATTATTCTTAATATTATATGTAGCATATGCAAATTTGCCTTTAACAGCGTTTTAACTACTTATGATTTTCCTGGTTTCTAATTTATAAGCACTAAAAAAGAGTAATTTTTGTTTAAAATTATATAAAACTTTGGATATGAAGCGTGTTATTACTTCTTATAGTTTAAGGTCTTTCATGCTATCTCTCAATTTGGTTTAATTTCATTTTTGTATATGAAAATCAACATTTCGTAAGTTAGTCTTCTGTGTTAGAATTAGTTTGGTTCATTGTATTTTTGTAGGTCTGACAAACTGATATCGAAAATTTATATATGTTTAAATTCCTATAATTTTAGTTTTTCAATTTAAATCCTGTGCAATATTAAAGTTTCATAGTTTTAATTTTAAAACTTTAAATACTCGATTTGCATATGCAGCGTATATACATATGTATATTACATCTTTATTTAAGTAATTCTCGGAGAACAGAAGCGTATCGGTGAGTAGTAATTCCTAGAATAACATCAAGCGTTTTCTAAGTCATCATATTCTTAATCATGTCTTAACAGTTACTCATCGAATGCTTGTAAAAGATTGCCTTTCATAAAAAGTATGTAAATAAGAACAGGATTGCAACTCTTCCATTGATATTTAGAATTTACTCATGCCAGTGAAGGATGATTCAATCATCAGATCATTAAATATTAATTAGCATTTCTTGAGAAAAATGTTTTGGCAATGGGAGGACAACTTTACTGAGAATGGACTATATATTGCTTGATTAACATTGTGTTCAACACAAACCTTTACTAAGCATAAGTTATTGATTGAAATTAAATACAATTTGAATGTCTGTTAGTGAGTAGTTAATGACCACTTGATTGGCATCCATGGGATCTGGAAATCTTGGACTTCAGCAATAGTTCTATATAGAACTTTTATATTCCTGGATTACTTGATACAATTATTTGACGCAAATTATTGGTGCATTTTTTATGATTTTTAAATAAAATTCAAGGCTTTCCAACTTAACATTCACCACCATATTTCACACGCAATTGATCAACTCTTCGATATATTATATTATCAAAGACAATTACATTTTTTGAGGTTGTTGTTTTTATTTAGGATTTTCAGAAAAACAGGAATCTATTGCACGGAAGTTATAGTTAACAATACTATAGAAGTTCTATTGATAAGGGAAAATAGTTTTTATCGAAAATCTTAATAATTTCCTTACGATAGGCAATATACTTTCAGTTCTCAAAAGGAAAAAGATTTGCATGAAGCAAACTAAGAAATAGAGGAGGGAAAATTTGCTTATTAAAGTTTAAAATTATTTTCTAAAGGAATGTTCAGCCTACTTATAAATTTAAAAAGGGGGGGGGGAGATTCTGTATCCATAGAAATTCAGTTTTTTTATACATGTAAATATACTTTGTATACATGTAAATATTTCCTCTTATAACTAAAGCTCTATTATCAATTAATGTTAACTGTCTATTATCAATTACAAAGTATTGTTACAAATTTACAAATAATAATTGTATTTGTCATAAAATACCTCAGACAGATCGGAAATACTCACATTTTGGGCAAAAATTGCGGTATTGTACGTTAAAAGCGGTTTTTCTAATAATTTGGTGACTTGGTGATGTTTTGGCGAGAAACTTGGTGACTTGGCGACTTTGCAAGATTTTTGGTGACTTGGCGAGAAATAGATACTTCTGGAAACATTCATCACCTAAGCTCTACGACCAATATTTAGCGAGTTAGCCTAGAAGCTTCCAGAACCTTGGCAAAATTGGTAGATTTCTCCACCAAGTCAGTTATAAATACCGCAGCCCGACATAGTGAGTTAGTTGAGTTTTCAGTTTTGTGAAAACGATTAGTCGTGACTGCTAGAGAAGCTGTCTGAGGTATTTGAGACCTTTGAACTGTTTCTTCTCGTATCTGAAGAATTGTGCTGTGTTAATTGTTATTGTTATATTTAGAATTTTTTTTTACGAATAAAAGTCTTGTGTTAATTAGCTGGTTGTTTTATTCAACTCTCAATCAACATGAACTCCGAAGCTCGGTACAGTATTCCAAATAAGGTCCGTAAATCCATGCAATATTTTGAAATTTCAGTTTATTTTTCTTAGTTCATCTATAGGTATTAAAAATTCATTTAAATAGAAATCTTTATCTATCTTTAACAGAAATACACAGTGCTTTTGGATTTATTCATTTACATTTTGAAAATTTCAGTTATACTTTAAAAGTTATTCGTATAGATTTCAAAATATTACATATAACAATATGAAATAATTTCTAGAAATATTTTCAATATTTATAGACTTACTCAAGTTATTGTTCAAGTTTATTAATAATCTTAGTTGTTTATCTATAAAATGATGATGATGCCTAAAGATACGGAAAAAAGTGTGCTGTCGAAACAAAATGAATTATAAAAGTATTGTTTTTATATCCATAAAATAATTTTTTAGAGTTATTAAATAGTTTTAAAGTATGAATTGTTAAAAGATATATTGTTGAAATTTATACTTTATTAAAAAATATATATAATTTATACCATTGATGTTTTTGCCAGAAATGTATTTATACTAATTATATCTTAATAAAAGTATTGTTTTCAAATTTTAAATTCATAAACAGTCGTGCTGAATCTTACTCTTTAATTTTAAAGTAACTTTGCTAAAAGAATTAAGAATAATATCTTAGCATTTTTTTAATCAAAATTTATCTGAAAAATCACCTAAATAAATTAATTTATATATTTTTGATTTTATTTTCTTACATTCTCCATTATATACATCGGTTGTAATTTTCCAAATTATAATAAAATTATTAAAGTATAATATTTGTACTTTTAAAAACTTAGTTTAAAGTTAAATATCTTTGTAAATTCAAACATTAAAAAAATTTCTCAAACGTGAGAAGAATGATTAGATTTAAAAATGGTATTTCGCGAAAACTGCAAAATCTAAATTATATGCTTTCCAGATCCCTATAATTATATTAAGTTACATGCTGTCCTTTCATTAACAAATAGAGCAAAACAGTTTCATTTCTATATGACACAAAAATAAGTGAGATAATCCAATTTGTTATTTTTCTATCGTCCTTAAGTGTTTTCAAAATTAATTAGTATAATTGTAAAGTAAAATACTTTGAAAACAACTTTTCGGAAAACTGTGCTTCCCGTCCTTACACAATGTACATCTATAACCACTCAATGACATACAAACAAAATACATTTAAAGCTAAAGCTAGGCCTCCTAGAATTCTAGGATAGAAAATTTAATTTTTGTTAATATATATACTTATATAAATGACATTTATTTTCTCATAATAGTTATAGTAAAATTTTTATTATTACTATTATGTATTAATTATGGAAAAAATTAAAGTATTAATTATGGGAAAAATTAAATGATAATGAAAAATCTAAAACTTCTGGGACAGCACTGTCCAAGAATGAATTAATTAAGAAATGGAATATTAATCTTTAATACATTTATCTGATAAAAACAAACTGTTTTTTTATTAAAATATCCATCTTGAAACCCCTGCATACTTTGTAGCTGAAAAATATAAGAAATAATTGCATTTTTTAAAAATAGAAATAATAAAATAATATTTTTTAACTATAATGATTTCTTTCACTAACATATTACTTCCTAAGATAACGAATATAATTGATACATGTTATAGGTTTACAGCGTCTACTGCTTTAATTAAATGATTTCATTAATTATGTCTCATATTTAACTCTCTCAGATTTTTTCTTAAATTATATAAATGTAATTATCTTCTTTATTTACATTTTCCATTAAAATATTTTAAAGAACATCTGCATATACTGAAATTCCTGCTCAAAATAGTTTTAAGTAACATTTTATAACCTAACAATACATAAGTAAATTTATTGTAGTTTTCCTCTTTCATTAATTATTCAATTTGAATTAATGTAAAAGATTCAATATTTAATAGATTTAGACTGATAGGCAAATATTTTATTACATGATCTGAAAATTCTAAATTATTTATTTGTGTTTCATCTAAATAAGTTACTTCTTAATATACAAGCGTAAATAACATTAATTATTCAACATTGAAATTCTGCAACTTAGTGAGTATGGATTATGTTTTTGCCTTTTGTGTATACATTATATATCATATTTATGGTGAACTTAAAAAGATTTCAATTATCAAATTCAATGACATCGATATGCAAATGATATACATATATTTTTATAAAGTAAATATGGAGATGCTAATGCGTCCCAAATGATAATAAATGTATGATTTAATTGTAAATATTTACAATGCAACAAAAAATGCAATGTATGTGTTTCATATTATACATCACCTAGTCAAATTTTAATATATTATATAAGAAATATAATTTCATGCCAAATAAAAAAATGAACTGTAATAAAGCTACTCATTACACTCAACAGACACACACACGGTTATTAAATACCATAAAACTATCAAAATACTTCAAAATATGATCACAATATTGCTAAAAGAGTAAGAGATAAGGAAAAGGGAAAAAAACATGTATACGTACATAACCAAGTATACAAAATTGTAAACAAATGAACTCTAATGTAATTTAAGGTTTTGCGGGCATATACATAAATACTTATTTTGCTATTGTTTGAAAAAAATAAAATCAAAAGAGAAAAATTAATACTTTTTTAACATATTTAACTATATTTAATATGTAAAAAAACTAGAATTTGAAATTCTAATAAAATATTAAATTAAATCTGAAAATGTAAACAATCCAATATAAATATCCTAGCAAAGTTTTGCGGCTAAATGTCAGTATAGTTCAATTTATAGTATAAATCAGATTACCTTAATCTTACGAATTACACGCGTAGCTGACCAATTCATCATTCCTCCTCTAAGTAGCTTCACAAATCTCTCCATACCTGAACAAAGATTAAGTTAATCTGACTTGTAACAATGTACTGCACTTATAAATAGCTTCGGAAATCACTGAATAGAATCTCCTAATCTAATCGACATATTGTGTCTAAGGAAATTCCAGTATATGTGTTAATTTGGTCGGGAAATCACTTTACTAACTTAGTAATGAACTAGATTTTCATAGAAAGTGTTTATAAAGAAAAATATTTCGCAAGAACTTAGCATAATAACATTTTATTAAATAATAATAAAAATGTATTAAATAATGAAGTTTTGGCAATTTTATAAAGTAAAAAGCATTGTAGTGATATTTTCTGTAATGCAAGCACTATATCAGTATTTTGAGCAACTTAATATGTAATTCGTAAGAAATGAAAATACTTATTGGATTTGAAAATCCTCTAGCATTTACGTATTACAGCATTTTATCAGTAATTTTTTTTTCTTTGAAATATTTCTACATTTTAAGAACGGTTAATGTTTGATTATTATTTTTAAGAACAAGCGATTTAGTTATGATAATATATCATATGTAGTATCATATATGAAAATAGCTTAAATAACATGTATAAATAACTATTGAATGTAATTATATAAAAAAAAGCTTACACATAATAAATACAAATGATATATTTGTATAAGTAAAATAAAATATTATATTAGATGATTTTCTTCAAAAATCATTATCAACCATATTTGCATTAACGAAACCACTGTTCATTTCCTTTTATATCTCTAAATGTTTTATTAAATTTGTTAGATTATTATAATTATTTTAAGTATTATAATGCTGTAATAATAACGTATGTACAAATAAAAAAGAACACATTTAACATTATGTCTATGATTATATGACTATAATAATAAGAAATGATTAATACTGGGGACTTGATTACATTTTCATTATATAGGTCTAAGTTAATAATGAATAATAAAAAAAAACAGTGATGATTGATATTTAAAAATTAATTGTTTACAGCTTAATTTACTGGAATTTAATTTTTTCTGGCTCCATAACATATGTCAAATATATTTATATAAATGTTTAAACTAAATGCAAAAACATTTCAATTATTGCAAATACTATTATCAATCTTACAGGATTAAACTCAAAGCAGTATAATTTATCATTTCTCTCCTGTAATTACCTTCACAAATCTCTCTATACCTGAACAAAGATTAAGTTAATCTTGTTTGTAATTATGTTTAACATTTATAAATAACTATGGAAGACATTAACCTTAATCTAATGAAACATTATGTATAAAAAGGCATATCATTGTATGATTTGAATCTGATTAATTCTAGCTGTAAAGCATTTATTGCCAACTTTAAAAATTACTTATGCATGGAAAACTTTAGAAGATTGTAAAAATTGGTATATATATATATATATATATATATATAT
>JAPDSC010066330.1:0-19566 GCA_026290005.1 Latrodectus geometricus | reverse complement strand
ATTAGTAATAAGTTTTCAGCAGTGACTTTTAAAACATAAAAGCAATTCTTCAATTGTAATGAGAATTACAAATAAAAATCTAAAATTACTGCGAGGAGAAAAAAAAAAAAAAAACATTTCATCACACCCAAATATTAAATAAATATTCAATTTAGTTGTGTGCATACAAAATTATATTCAAAATGTTTAATAAGTAATGAAATTGTACAGCGCTCTATACGTTTAACAATTTCAATTCCTTAGTTAAATTACAAGTTTATTAGATGCTAATTAATTATCTAGAATGAGAAAGCAAGCAGGATCATGTAATCTTAAGTCTATGATGAAATCTATGCAAATTATTCTAATTGAATAGACTTTTACAAATAAATTCTGATTTAAAGCTCTTCAAACATACCTGAGATTCTGACGTTTAATAAGATTTCTAATTATTTTAATGGATGAAACACAAGTATTTCAAGTTTAGTGTTAATTTGGTTAGAGATTCATCATTACATTCTCCATCGTTAAAACTTTATTTGTATAATGCTCTTTGAAAGTTAAGGAAAAGTTGTACCTTTTGTTAATGCGCATATTTTTTTCTTTGTGATAGAAAGAACATATTTTTAATTTCATCCGAATCAATCCAAACATGTCAATTTACCATTTGTACTAATTTTAAAATCTAGTTTATTATTTTGAACTGATTTTACAAGCATAATTAAATTTAAAAAGTAATAAAAATATATGTGTCTATGATTTCACTCAAATTCTTTAAAATTACTAATTGCTTCATAATTTTTACTACTATGGCATGGCATTGGTGGTAAACAATTATAATCTGATTTCTTCTACATTAAAATAATAAAATTATAACAATTTGTAAATCTAGAATTTTAAGAGTCATATTTCACGTCAATCTTTCTTTAATTTCTCAAGTCCGCCATGCTGACAACTACATGGGAAGCTAAGAATTTCATAATCTTAAATGTTTCCCTTTTAGACTTGTACAATAACGAGATTAATGTGCTGATTAGTTTTGATCTAAGCATGTGACCACGGATCAGAAAAATTAAATGGTTGCCTGAATTTTTTGATTATCGATTTGTAGAAATAGATGCGGCTTACAACTTACCTTAGCGTAACTCTTCAATGAACAACTACCTTCTTATAAATATAGTTTGTCAAAATCATGAAAAATCATGCTCTAAATAACACATGAAGCACTTAAAATTTGTTCCATACGATTACAGTTAACGTTTATGAATTCTGTATGATTTAAGGAATAAAGCTAAATAAATATTCTTTTCAAATTTAATGCTTAAAACTTCTATTATTTGGACAAAAGCAGTGATCCAAATGTCATACTTTCTAGTATCTTTACATTTAAAAATTTATCAAGCGTATGTTACTAAATTTTAATAAAAAATACATATAGAATAACTTTTTTCAGTTGCAAAACATATACAGTGATAACATTAAGCTTAACAAAGAATTGAATTTCAAATTGCTGAGTTAAAACTAAAATTCTGACTTCGGAAAACTAACAGATCTGTGTCAAAAACTAAATACATTGAAATCGAGAATGGGATCCCACAATTGAAGACTATTTTGAAATAGAAACTAGTTTCAGAGTTTTACACAGCTCTATTGTTGTAGTTTTACGCTTTTGGTTCTAAATCTACATTTTGCATTAAAGAGGACTTTTAAGGGATAAGAAAAGAATTCGATGAAGTTTCTCCACTTCCATCTTCTTCTATTCTTTTTATTCCAAAGAGTAGTCCATTGTCATTTAAAATAAAACGTTACTTAAAATTCAAGTTTTGCTCATAGTTATATATAACATTCATGCCAGAGAATGTTAGCTTATCTGCTTTTTACTAGTCATGAATATGAGGGAGCTAATATTATGAGAAAAATAATGTATCTGAGAATTTGCAAAATAAAAATATTCGCTTAACACATTAAATATAAAACTATTTATTAAACTTTTAATTTTTCAAAATATTATGTTATTAAAACTAATACAAGTTATATATTCTGCATAATTAATCATATGTCTATAATTATACATAAAATTAGCTCAAGATATATTCAGTTGTATTTAAATTTGTATCACAGATTGTAAAATATCATGCTCACTTATATATTTTCAAACATTTTCAATTGATAAATATTAGATACATGTACAATTTTATATACGTATTTTAAAGCTTGAATAAGCTTTTCTTAATCTGAATTTGAAATAAAAACTATGTTTGAAATGAAAACCAAACATACATTTAATTAATAACTGTGATTTGCAGCAACACTTCTATAATTAGAATTGATAAAATAACATGAGAAAGTAGTAATGCAAACTTTACAAGAGTTAAATTGTATAAACATTCTCCTATCCACATGCATAACATTTTGTTTTTTCCAATAAGGTAGTAATTTTACCTTTTAAATACGGGAAATTAATATTTTAGTGGATGCCTTTCATGATATGTTATTTTACATATACATTTCTGTTACCATTATAAGCATGTATTGAGATAAATAAATGAATAAGTCTGTTGTCCAGTGATTGCATTAAATAAACTACTCATTTCATCATATAAATTAAACCATTTAAAATAGATTTCAGAAAAAAATTATAAAAATGTCTTTTGTTGTTCGCTCATATTATCAAAAGAATTAACATGAATTTTTTTATATACATTTATGGTATAGAAAGATGAGACATTATATAATGTATGTAATAAAAAATTCTTGGTCACCTTCTTAAAGTGTGATGGGAAATGCAACTATCAGTTAGTTATTGATATTTTATATAAAAGTTAGTAAATCAAATTGAAACGAACCTATAGTTATGTCAGATATGCATAGTTTATAAAAATGACTGCACATGAAAAATGTTATATATATAATATAAGTCTAGTAAATCAAAATCTTGTCACACTAGGGAAAATCTATGAAAATATTCAAAATCACTAAATAATATGAGCTAGTATAAGATAGAAAAATGAATATTAATTTTTTTAATATTTGTTAAAGGAAAGAAAGAAATTTAATTCTTTTTTTCAATATCTGTTATCATATTATTGTTTTATTTATATATGTTTTTAAAAATATTTTATATACTGGATTAAAATTATGTTTATTCAAAAATCCAAATTACTGCAAATTGAAATAATATTAATCTGTGGTTTTCATATTTAAAGATATTTAATATGGTTGGAATTCTATGTGGCATATAAGTCACTTTAATATGTTAATACTATTCAACAGATGAATTTCCGATTGAAAATTAATCACTTTAATTTATAGTTCATTTCTTCTAGTATAACTTTGCAAACGTCTATCCGTGTTAAATCATATTATTATGAGAAATAAAATGAAACATGAAATGAAGATTAGAACAAATGAATTAAATTACAATGTTAAACATAAAATATTTAATTACTTACACCTATCATCATTGGATTAAAAATATTTACAATTGCAAGCGTCAGTAAACAGTGGTTGTATTGAAAAAATACATTGTTTATAAGAACAATATGTATAAATTGTATTTTTTCACTTCAGTTCATATCTAGGAGTTCCTTTTTAGGTTAAAAATCTCGAGTACACTTATTAATAAAAATACCTTGATAATTATTTAAAACAAATTTTAAACAATTTTAAAATGGAAGAAATTTTATTTAAAATTGAATCGTGAAGATTACTTTATTGAAGATTTTGCATAAATTTATAATTTGAATAAATTTAAATTAAAATTTACTATAACACAATTTACACATATTCGCCTTTTATCATGATTGCTAATATGATTTAAGAATTCCAAACAAGCTATGGTATTTTTAAAAACAATTTAATTCTGTTTTCTTTCTTTTATTTAAATTTTGAGGAAATCTGCAAAATTATCCTCAAAATTTGTCGATTAAAGAATCTAATAGACAAAAATTATGTTGAGTTCTATTGTTTCTCACTGTTTCCTTAGTAACTGCTATTCTTAAGTTACGTTAAAATTAGTCAGTAGCTATTATATATAATGGTAAACTAGAGAAACAGCCTTATAACTGCAACAAATTCATACCAAAATTCAAATCTGTCATGAAAGTTGCAATTCATTGAATTTGCTAAAGAATTCTAAAGTTTTTACAAAAATATTAAATTTTTCTCTATATTAATATGAAAAATTAATTTTGAAAATTTAGATATCAGCTGCATCTTTTTATACATGCATATCCCCAGTGTTTACCATTTTCTGTACAACAAAAAATAAAATATTTGAATATCCTGAGAAAATAAAGTAAGTTTCTGAGAACCAAACAAATTATATATAATGCACATATATTGTATTTATGCATTCACGATAAGATTCAAGTTTATGGATAAAATTATTAAAATTTACCTGAGTTTGATTTTAATTTCAGAAATTTTCGCATGATTAAATTTTTACCATTTTAATTAAAAATAAAAATGAATTGGAATTTAATATAAATATTACGTTATATTTAATGCGCAATAACATCATATAATGTCTGGCTATATATTCTTGTTCAAAACTTTTAATTAAACTATTAAGTAAAAGACACATTTTGCAGTACTTCTTGTTTCAAAAATATAAAACAAAATTTCCTAAAAAGGAAGTTTGAAAGAGAAAAAAGAGAAAGAAGACATTGTTCCAGAGAAATGTCTCAACATTAAAAAATAGGGAAGTTAAAACACACCTGGGTTTCCTAGCCAATGGAGATAGAAAGAAATACTTCAAGATGGTATCCTTTTAAGCCTGATATTTAATTGAATAAGATGTTTTAAATTTATAAGCATATTTTCAAGGGTTGATAAATAAAAGTTTACCAATGAAAATTCTAATAAAAGTCACATCTACTTTATCACTTTTAATTTAATTAATTATATGTATTAGTTAATAACTTTAAATTCCAATTAAGTATAATTTAAAGTACATTTTATTTTGATATTTGCATAAAATCATATTTCAGAAGAACAATGAGTAGTTATGCGTTGCATCAACGTTTATCAGCTATTATTCTTCAGACATCCTAATTGTTAATATGGTTTTATCAATTATTTGAAGGAGTTGCCAATTTAATAATAGTTATTGCAAAATTATTTTTCCTCCTCTGAACTCTGGGACACAAAACCAATTAAAACTACTCGTTGTAATTTAGCTAGTTGATATCATTAACATGGATTTTGAGATAAACAAAACGTTCAATTTTTTTTCTGAAATTGGATTCAGTACCAATGATTGTTGAAATATTGAACATATGTTATTTTTAAAATATTATTTGTTATTGTTGTTAAAAATTTATTGTTAAAATATTATTTTTAAAATATAGATTATTTTTCACATATGACATACACTCATTTACCTTGTCGGTTGTTGAAGCTATAGTCATTTAAAGTGTGGCTTCATCATTGTAGCTATACAAGAGAATATTTGAATTCTAGATAATTTAATACTGGATTTATAACGAATAATATATTTAAAAACACTTGCTAATAATATATTATCTATAATATATTATTTGTCTATAATATATATTATCATACAATACCAATATTTTCTTACGTATCGTAAACATATTATTTTAACTAAAACGAATAATATGTTACATTTCTTTTCTATATCAGTATAATGTCTTGAATATTTACATTTTTCATTATTTAATATATATTTTGTGGATATAATTTAAATCTATACACAATAATTCATGAAGAATTTATGAAGACCACATGATGATAATATTAATACCTACAATTTAAATAATTTATTGCGAAGAATGTGAAGAAACTGAGCAAATATATATTCCTTCAATCCATTTATTTCCTAGAAAATCTGTATTTCCTTATTATTTCATGAAGCAAATTTTACATTTTATATGCATTATTTTCCACAGTTACAAAGATTGGTGAATTTAAGTGTATGAAAAATTATTATTTATTTTCTTTTTTAACTAGATATGTTCAGCATCGGTTTAGTTTAAATCTTTAAATTTAATAGAAATTTGGAAACATATTAAAAACTAATAATTAATGAAAAATTTAGTACAAAAATCAAAATGATGAATTTTCATTCAATCGACTGTGGTTGTTATAAAGCTAGACAAAAATCTTGCATTGATATAAACTTAATGCATTACAATGGTTCGTTTAGTTTTCATAAAAAGTGAAATCATGAATCGAATTTAACAGCTGATTATTTGACGCGAATATATTTTTGAATTCCTTATAATAAGAAATGTACAAATCTTACAAGTCAAAAAATCTTACAAATAAAAATCTCAATAATCCTGAACCTAAAGTTACCCTTCTTTATATATGAAATATTTTACGATTTATTTTATAACACCAATTGTAGTTTTTTTATTAAAAATATTATTTTTTTAATGCTGGAAAAAGTAATTTTTTTTTTCTCAAATTCAATAGAATTTAAAAAAAATGATTCATAAGTCGATGGATATCAGATGTTTGCTATGATATGCTATTCCTATTTTTGTTTTTCTACAACTTTATCGCATCAAGCAAAATTGACATTTAAGAGTCATTAACTAAATAACTTTAGTATTAAGCCTTATTTAGTAGGCATTTTCAAATTTTTCTTAAAAAACATGAATTTAATTAATGAGTTTTGTCTTTATATTTCTTCTCAATAAACATTGAAGAACTGTAATATCTTTTTTTGTGTGTTATCACTTGTAAAAATCATATACATGTGATACTACAGGTAATTAACACACCAGCATTAAAAGGAGATTTGTTTTCTCATTATTTTATATTTACTTTAATTTAAATAAGTAGAAAATGTTGACATCGTACATTTTAATGCATTTAAGAAAAACAACAGTATTTCTCAAAATAACTTAATAAAATATTTAGTTAATTAAGATGAGCATATTTCTAGTTAATAGAGTAATTTTCCTTATCTTACCAAATTTCTTATTATTATAATATTTTTAATAATCTTTAAAAAAATTGTGCTAAGAATTAAATTTGCTTAAATTAATAATTTTTTCTAATTTAAATTACTTTTAATAAAACTTTCACTTTATATGTTTGAAAAAACGGATCTATTTACTTTAAAATTATCGAAAACTGAAATCCAAATACTACAATTTCGAACAACACTGTTTCCAGTTGTGCGTTCACCTATAACTTCCGATAAAATAAATTCAATTTTCAGTTCTAACAAATGAATTTAAAAATAGCAATTTGTTTCCTTTCTATTAACTTTTTCTATTCTGGTAACAAAAATCCACAACAAAACATAATATATTAACAAAATAACAAGAAAAGAGATAAAGGAAATAGAAAAAGGGCAGCTGCTTTTCTTCTCAATAATTAATGGCAAACCAAAACACTACCTATGTGTGTCTCCATAACATATTTAAATTTTCAAAGCCATAAGTTGGCTAAAATATCCAAAAAAAAAAAAAATAAAAGAAAAAAAAAGAAACGGATGTTTTAATTTCCCTGTTCCTTGTTTAGTAAGAGAAAAACATTCAAATATATGATATTCAAAATTACTATGACGATACCCTTTCAATATGTATTCAGTAAAGAAAATTATTTGATTAAATTAAAATTAAAAGAACTAGAAAGCAAAAAGTATATATATATATATATATATCTAAATATGTAACTTTATTTAAAAGATTTAAACTAATTATTCATTCCTATGCATTAAGCAAATATGTTATTACATATATTATTGATTTAATAATGATTTTTTTTTCATTTAAGACAAAATTATGTAAGCGAAATTGAATTAAGTATTGATCAGAAAATTATAATGCTGGTGAGAATAGGAGATGTGTATGTTGCGTGCCGAAAATAAAATTACTTCACTCTGAAAATTCTATCCTATGCATTCGAAATAAAAATTATAAAAATTGAAGAAACGATAAAACAGATGATGTATTTGCATAGAAATACGAAGTAGTTACGAAGTTTTTCACTTTCTGTTGTTGTGTTTCGATCGTCAGCATTGAAATATAAGTTCTCCTGTAAAAAAGAGACTTTGAAAAGGATAAAAATACTTTCATGAATATGTTACATTCTTAGTTTTTATATTTAAATTGAAATCATTGTTATCTAACTATTCTATGTCAATCATTATTTCTATTTTAAATTCAGGTATTTTTTTCATTTTTGTTGTTAATAAATATAATGTAAATCAACATTTAAATTTTAAGTTTTTAAAAATAGGTCAGCTCTAAAAGTTGGTGAGAAATATGTTGTTAAATTAAAAAATAGTATTTATGTAAATTTTTTAATATTTTCCCTTAAAAATCCAATAAATGTGTTTCAAGATTTACTTAAATTACAATTAAATATTCAATCATGTTTAGATGAAACAAGCCTTTACCGTATAACTGTTAATTTTATATAAATAACAAAATGTTCTTTAGCAGAATTTCAACATTTTGTACATAAAATATATACTAATTCTAACTTAAAAGAAAATAAAAATACTTTTCCATTTAATATGATGTTTGTTAAAAGTTCGTTAGTCTTTAATAGTAATTTTTGATTTGCAATATATGTATAGCTGAAAACTATTGTATACATGCTATCTGCATTATTTTTATGTTTTATACAATTTAGTCAAATAATCTTAGGAAATAGATTCAATAATATTACGCATGTTGATTATTGCTTTCTCATATTATTAATGGAATTCTTTGATTCCTCTCGGGCACCTAAAAAAAGATGCTCATCTTTGGTGGAAAAATCAAATAATTATTTTGAAGGGTAAAATGTCTTTCATATTATATAGTTCAGTCACATTAACGAGACCACCACATACTTCCGACGTCCAGTTAACTCGAGATAACTCACACTAAAAAAACTTATAATAAGATGCTTGTTAGGTTTATAAGGCTCGGTTTTGATAAATAATATCGAGATTAACATGATAACTTTTAAATAAGTAAAAGGCAAATAAAAGACACCATTTGAATATCAGGTTAAATAATCGTAAAAAAATACCTACAATGTATCCATATTTTACACGAATATACATGTTGTGTTCACTAAAGATATTTTTATCGTACTTAGCACAACATAGTATACACTTTCGGTCTTTTTAGTCTACTTACGTTTTCTGTCTTTAAAGTCTGAGTGTATTTATTTGTGCAAAACATGATAGTTATTAGTAAACTATCGCCAATCAATAGTTTTTAAGAATCAATGATCGAACATAATTTTTTTTGAATTTTCAATGCTTTTTGGTAGTTTTGGATGAATATTGTCAGAAGCAGCTCTAACTTTTTGCCAATTTTTAATTTTATTCCTTTTTGGTCCATTTTTGGCAATATAAAATGTTTGAGGTAAAATGTATACATTTTTACATAAATCTGAATAATCTTGAAAACTATTGTTTTCTACCGAAAATGATTTATCATTGCCAAAAGTTATTTCATCATTCATTTCTTCATCATTTGAAACATCTCTAAGTATAGTTTTGAATCATTTTTTACGATATAAACAGCTTCATTTTCTCCAAAAAAAAAAAAAAAAAAAAAAAAAAAAAAAAAAAAAAAAAAAAAAAACTTTAAAATGCGAACTGAAATATGATTACACTAGCATGCGCGCTAGGCCTGAAAGACTCCAATATAAAAAATTAACAATAAAACTGAAATTTAAAAATGCAGACATTCAAATCAGTAGAAAATATTTGACATTGAATACAATTATTGAGAGTTTGGACGATTTACAAAAATGCATGGAGTCTTAAAAAAAAAATGTTTTAATATTGAACTGGACTTTAAGATTCAGTGCGCCTGCTAGTGGTTTAAATAACCAATCACAGATGGCAGATAGCAGCACAATCCAGTTGAACATGTATAAATATTTAGTGAGGGCTTCCGAAAATATTAGAATCGCTTGTGTAAAGCATAAACAGAGTGATTTATCCGTCGTGGAAAAGAACATAATTGTCTTTCGAACCAAGGATGGAAGCATTTCCGAAACGGCTTTACTATAACAGTTGGTGTTCCACCGTAGTTAGAGTTCCTGGTAACATGGGAATGTACAAAATCTGTGACGTGAAAAATTAAATGCACCTCGAGCCATAGATAACAAAGGTAAACGACGGCTGCGGAGATGCATTCGAGTGAATGGATGTACTGCAGTTGAGCAACTAACAGGTTGATAAGCCAAAGAACTACCAAAAGTGTTTCTCAAACAACCATTTAGTGAACGTTTCGTCGTCTGGGCCTCCAAAGCAGATGCCTGGTTCATACACGTATGCTGACTACTGTTCATCTGTGACGAATGCAGTAATTTCCCAGCGTAGTACCGTAGGTGTATATGAAGTGAATACTCTGAAAGCAAACACCCAGAAATGATTTCTAACGTGGTCCAGGCTGGAGCATTATGATCTTGGATGTATCTTCCTGGCATTCTCTTGGTCCATTTAGCATTGTAAAAAAACACGATTGATCAATACAAGTACGCATCTATCCATGAGGCCCATGTCCAGCTCTATGTAAACATTATTTTTCTTTGGGATGGTAGCATTTACCAGTAGGACAATGCGAGGTGTCATAGAGCTGACTGTGTACATGCATGGTTTAAAGAGCACACGGAAAAGTTCACCGTTTCGTCACTGGTCAGAAAACTTACCTAAATTAAACAGAATCAAGAATCTGTGGAACCATCTCGATAGGGTTGCTCACAACATAAATAATTATTCTTATATTATTAATATCTTATAAACTTATATTATTAATGGAAGAAATTGGTTTTTTAATTGGCACTAAAAATTACATTCGTTTTTATAACGAAAAAAAATTAGTTATTTCTATATTATTTTTTGAGTATATTATTTCCTCATATTAATTGAAAATTGGTAACTCTTTAAATTTTAGAGGGATTTTATTAACTATAACTTAATTACTGGTAAAATTTAAATTGCATAATAATTTTGCTAAGGCATATCTTAATTAAAAAATCATTGAATTATTTATATTTAATTAAAAGTTTTCATTCAAAATTTAGATTTGGTCCAATAGGTAAAAATATACTCTCATTATATATACAGATTATTTTTATCCTTCTGACTCATTTTATTTTGTCTTAAAGAACAAGACAATTTATACAATATAATCAAAAAAAAATTACATCTAATAAAAATTACAAAAATAAAAAAATACTCGAAGTATAGTATTTTTTTAATTTATCCTATATTATTTTAGTAAATAAAGTCATACATATATTAAAAATAAAAATAAACTTCAATCATGTTCTATCAACATATTTAATGTATAGAGAAACCGTAATTTAATAATACTACTGAAAAAGAACTGGTCAACAATTTTCTTTGCAAATGTAGTTAAACTTATTATTGTTAAGATGATTCAATTTGTTTTTATAATTTTTAAAATTAGCACTCACTGCAGGAATTTTTTTGTAATACGTTATATAATCCCATTTATCATAAGGGTTGTAAAATAACTTATTATCTAGGATGCATTAAAATCTGTTTAACAACTAACCAATGTAGAATTTTAAAATATATTCCGTTGAGTAAAAATATTTATTCATGATGCATAGAAATAATTTAGTTAACAAAAAAATAAATAAATAAAAATAAAAAAAATAAAAAGCAGAAAATGTACATCCATATATTTATTCATTCTTATATGTATGAATAAAGTAAATTAGATTCCACAAAAGCAGAAATATGCAAATGTTGCAGCTTTCAAATTCATATCATGTGTTAAGGTTACTATTAAAATATTTTAAGGAAAAAATATAATTGTTAATAAAATAATTTAGTTTTTATATGAAATATTATTTTCTTGTTATCTATATCAAAATGGTAAAAAAAATGGTTTCCAAGAGCTAAAATTTATATATTATGCTACTTATCACTTAATTCAATTTGCTTATTTTTATTATTTCAGTCTACATTTCCTGTGTTTTAATTCTTAAATTATAGTTTCCATATAATCCAAGTATTAAACCCATTGTTCAAATTCCTAAATTAATACTATAATTTTTTCATATTAAATGTTCTACCGATTATTTCTTTTGTTCTTTTCTATAAAACTGTTTCTTCATAACGTCTAATAGTGTAAAAAATACGGATATTATTATATTAATTTTCCATAAATATATCTTTCTCAAAAGTTTGTCACTGATTGGTTTAGATTATTGTTTGTAAAACTATTTACAATGGGTGTAACAAAATATAATAATTACTGATAGTTATTCTTACACAGATGCTTGTATGTTTTACATTTTTCATTGTATGTCTACTGACTTGGATTCAGACTTCTTTTGGAAGACGATATACCTTAATGTATTGTGTCAAAATACAATGTCTTAACTCATAGATGTGAAAAAATCATGTGTAAATAGAAAGAAGTTAAAAAAAGAAATTTTTAAAAAAAAATTTAAAAAATTCCTTACAAGTGCTATATTGGTAAAAGATATAAAATCTTCGCATTGATTTAGGTTCTAATTAAAGTATAAACTATATAGAACTTCAAACTTTATAAATTACAAATTTAATTTATTCTGCTACAATACCATATCTTTATTAACAGTAAATATAAATTAAAATTTCACATGTTTTCTCACAATCATTAGCAATGTTAATTAAAATGATATTACCATGCTATACAATTTGCATTTGCTGAATAAACAAATTTTATTTTATGCATACATTTTTAATTGAAGTTTTAACTCTGGAAAAAATTCATTTCATTATAATAACTATTAATAAAATTAGACGCTATTTTTTTACCTCTAGTTTTAGTGAAACTTCCTATGTAACATTGTGCAATTTAAAAACAGATGACAACAAATAAATTACCTTAATGTTTTATTAATGATTTATTTAATATATTTAACATTATTTTCTGACAATAAATTATCTTACATTTTTTTTCTATTTATTGTTACATTAATAAAACACTTAGATAAAAGATTTTGCCCGAATTTTTTTTGTTAAAGTCGTTTTTCTTATCAACTCTGTAAACACAGAAAATGAAAATTAATACAAGATTCAACCGTAATCTAAATTTATAAAATCTTTTTTTTCAAACTTTTCATCTTTGCTTTAAACAGTAAAACGTTTGGAACTGGCTCTGATCCCAGTTTTTCTAAAACACATCGCATTAAAAAATGGACTACATAAACTTTATGTTTAATAAATATAAAGAAAAACATTATTTACTATTTAAATGAAAATCTTCTTGGACGATCGCCATATAGATGAAATGAAAGGCACGCCAAATGTCTTTAAGAGTAATTTAATAAACTTAGATGCTTTATTTAGTTTCAATATATGGGATGATGAATCTTGTACTTTATGAAATGTCTGAATTTTCATTTGTCAACAATGAATAATGAGTTATTTTACAAGCGTTTGTTATTACTATATTAATTGCATATTTCATTTAAAGAATACAATAGACATAATTTATTAAAAAAGCATTGAAATGAAGTTTCCTTTCTTAGACAATATTAACTTTTGTAAGATATGTTAAATTTGACATCCCATTCTAGAGGGATTAATAACCAATTTTGCTGTAAAACACAGATTGGAACATTTATTCCAAATTAAAGATTTTCCAAGTTTCACCAAGAATGAATCCAGAAAATTCCTATCTATTAATGTCTTCAAATATGTATCCCGTTTTTTAATAGTAACTTTGATCTGATCGAGAATATTAATTCAGATATTTAAATGTATTTTTCAGCTAATTATATAATAGTACAAATAAAATAAAATAAATATTCACTACAAATACACTTAATTAAAAACTGAAAAATAAAAAACATGAAGCTAACGAAAATTTTCCATACTGTTTTAAAAAGATATTTCTTTTATTTTTATAACATCATTAAAACTTAAATTTACAACATAAGAGGGCAAATACTAAGAATGAAATACATGAAATATTCAATCATCAAAATAAATTATTCAGTTATTAACAAAATAAAGCATATAAATATAATTTATTTTGAATATTTGAAGACATAATTGAAATAATATAGAAAATGATTTACATGGTACATTTTACAATTTCAATCAAATAAAATTGGTAGGCTTTGTAATAGATTGCAAATTCTTGGTATACAAAAGCAAAAGAAAAATAGTTAGTTTTGATCATAATGATAAAGATTAAATATTTTTAAACCATTTTACTGTCTGATTAAAAAAATCTGGTGTGAAATCATTGATAACAAGTCTACAATCAGATGTTTACTATTTATATTTCTTTTGTCCTCCATAGAAAGGTACTAAAAACATACAAATCAAAATGAAGAATTGGCCGGAGAAATATCATTGTTGCAAGACTAGAACTATGGTTCCTAAATATTCTTTAAGTGCTATATTTAAATTTATCGGTTAATTCAATGACGATTGTCCATACAAGACATCATAATTCAATTACCATGATGTTATACAATATCATAAAATAAAAAAATGGGACATATGCAATTTGGCTATGACCTTTGTATTTCATCATTATGTGATTTGAGTATAATATCATCACTTCAAAGGGATAATATAATAAAATTGAAGTACTGCAAATACCGAAAGAGTGCATTCAAAACACGGTTCGGTTGACTAAATAAGATTATACATTACATCAAAAAACAATTTTAATAAAAATAAAAGATGCACATAGTAAACAATTTGAATAAATTTTGCGCAACCAATTCTGTTTTCGAGAAATCTAAAGGAACTTATATTTTCATCGAAAAGTGGATAGAGAGTGAACTTTCCTCACTCAAACCCTAATCATAAGTGAATGAAATTATACAAAAAATGGTGACAACATCTATTAAAACTGTTTTCTTCACTAAGTCTATCACTAATAAACATATAATAATTTAAATCAAAATTTATTAAGTATTAAAACTACTTTGTTTTGTACTTATTTTAAAAGTAAAATTTGCTACAAAAATAAAAAAAATTAAATTTAAGTATTTTAAATTTAAAGTTGCAAATAAAATTCAAGAAAATCTTAAATTTCTATGTTTATAATGGATAGAGATGTATTGTGAGGTTCTTTTCAAGAGTTCGTTAGCTGTTTTCAGTTCTTAGAAACAAACTTATAAGGTAATTAATTTTTAATGTTAACTTCAATAAACGCAACAACTATAATTCTAGTTTACTTTGAGAATGAGAATATTTCAGAGAATGAGCATTTTTTTAGTTCTAGTAGGAACTGCTGCTTCCATTTACACCATAATGGCTTTATTAGCAAAGCCTGATTTTTTTTATCTTTTAAACAATGATGATTTGCTTGATCCATTTTCAATAAGTTCGATAAATATTTTTTGGAAATTAATTTTTTCAAAAATATTGACTGAGATTCATAGGCTCCAATGTCTGTAGTTTATAGTTTTCGTAGTAAATATAAGTCAAATGACGCAGGTTGAGAAAGGTTTCTAATTTTACAAGACAGTTTTTCATATCCTAGTAGAGCTCTACCGATGATTTTCCTCAAACAATCTTTTATAGATTTCACAAGTCATTCAATGAAGAATCCAAACCATGTTGCCTGCTTTATTATGTTTTCTCAAATTATTCCTTCTTTAGTGTTGAAATTTAGAAATTTGTTAATTAGAATTATATCGCACATGAAAGAACTTCTTTTGTGAGCTTTTGAAATGTTATTGTCTGAATAAATGCCTTTGCAGCTATTTCTTCTGGCTAAAAGTTTTTTGAAAGTTCACAAGAAATAATATTTTGAAAAATCAGTAGTCAGATCTAAGTATATATCTATTGTTACACCACATAAAAATTTAAAGAATAAAACTTTAAATTTTTGATTACATTTAGCTTCTTTAGCATAAATAGATCCAGTTAAATCAAAATCTCATATTAGAAATAGAATTTGTGTTTTGGTTTATTATCTTTGAGTGGGGGTGCTGTTATTATCGTTTTGGTTTCAATGACTATTTCTTGCAAATAAGATATATTCTGATAATGCTCTTTACCAACTCAAATTCCTTACAGATCCAGTAACAATTTTTAATTCTAGTCCTAAATGACTAATTAATTTATTTTAACAAGTAACATTTCAATTTTGTATATGTATAAGGGCAGATATACACATACACATATTGAAAATATAAAATATACATAGTAGTTTCAACTATATTAAACACATATAAAAAACACATTTACTGTCTGAAGCCTCATATCACTTACAATGCTGTATGTTAAGTTGTATGGAAACGGTTACTGTAATGTATTTTAAGTAACTGTACATGCGTGAGTGAAAGAGATATTTTCAGCATTCTTAGCAAATATATAAGCAATTTATGATACACAAAATAAATGATTTTTCCAATCAATTCCTTTTGTATGTTTTGTAAAATATTGAATATTATGATATATTTTTAAATATTGCTTTGTTCATTCTAATTATAAATATAATAATATATAATTTCATAAACTTACAAAAATAAGAATGCAAATATATACATACATATAGAAATCATTAAGTATCTGATTAATGAGATGATGCTATACTTATTCTTAGAAAGCTCAAATCTTTAGAAGCGCATAACATTATTTATGCGTGCTAGTTTAGAGGAAACTGGAAATCTTCCCAATCGATACTCTTACCCATATCAGAAGATTCATTTGCAATAACTCATCAGTAGCAGAAACGATAGTTCCAGTTTCAATCATTCTGCTATTGCATGAAATTGTAAGAGATATTTTATGACGGTAATTAAGATAGAAAATGATATATTTTAATGCATTAGTCAAAATTTCCGTTAAATACTTCCGATGATAACTGGATTTCTTCATCCAGACTAGATATTAAACATTCATTCATTCACTGTATTTAAACAGTATAACTCTCTCTAAAATTTTAAGTTTACTGTCTTGCATAAAATCTTCTGCATATAAAAGAAGTGGAATTTCAAATTACGACTGAACTTGGTCATAACCGGCTTTCAAAACGTAATTACATTTCTTCAATGCACATAAAGCCTAGGAATAAAGAACAAGATATATATATATATATATATATATATATATATATATATATATTAACAAACTATCAAAGATAGCAATAGTGTTCAGAAACTTGTTTTTAAAAACACAAGCCAAATTTTACGAGATCTTTCTTTTATCTATGTTTTTGTCGATAAAATATTTTCTGTTTTCCGTTCTTTATAGGAGCACATTCAATTTCACAAAATGTGTGAACGCTTGGAAAATTACAAAATAATCAATAAAACTAATAGTAAAAAATAAAATTAACAAATCGGTGAGTCCTCTTTAGAATTTTTTGTTCTTCAAAGTATCTGAATTATGTCTTAAGACTTTATCGGATCATGCCAACTGTAACTTGAAATTTCTCCAGCCTCTGTCTGATATAATTAAGACATTTATTTTTGAATTATATTATTATAGATGTAGTTTACGATGCTCAAATTCAAGTTGGTATGAATGCATTCTAAACTGTATCATTTAGTTATCAGTATATGTTCCGCTATCCAACATTAAAATATAAATTTACATACAATTTTTGGGCTCAAAGGATGTTTGTCAGATTTTATGACCTTAAACAGAAGACGCTCTTTCAGACTCCATTCACCCAGTCTCCAAAAGGTGGATTTGGCTTCGTCAAGTGTCATAAGTAACAACAACAACAACACAGCACCTATCACAATAAGTCATTACATCACAACTCAAAGAATAAATGTAATATAATATAATAACAATATATTATTCCTATTAATAAATGCGGGGTGATCAGCAAATAAGCCCTGATATCAAAAATAAAATTCTCAACACTAAAGATCAACAAAATTATGTGGAAAGCGATACGTTTATCAGCAAAACTATAAAAATGGAGTTAATAATTTTCAGAAATTTAGTTACAAAAACTGTTAATAGATGTCGCTCTGATGTTAATGCTATTAAAACAGCTGTAACCTTTGCTTGTGTGACAAAATTAAAGTAGTGAGGTTTAATTTATTTGGAATATAGTACGTAGAATTCATACAACATTAAATATATTGCAAACTTGTTTTGTCTTCTAATTTTGAAACATCTATAAATTAATTGAACAGTGTTACGTTGAGTATGTAACACTGTGTTTACTCCATGTTATATCTACATATTATTTAATGTTTTAATATATGTTTCGTATTCGTCTTCAGAAAGCATCTTTTCTAAGCTCAATGGGTAAAAATATTTTAAATTAAATGTCACAAAAAGAATTAGTAGGTATAGATGTGGATGTGTGTGTTATAGGCTTTAGAATTTAAAAAAAGAGATGGAATTCTAGATAGGATGGTTCACACTTTTGTTGATGTATTATTTGTTATAATTATTAGTAATAAAAATGATCATTGGTATATAAATTATGGTTATGTAGATAATTATGGAAGTGTAGATAATTTTTAGTTCCCAAATATGGCCAAAAGCTTTTGAAGAATTCTTGCTATAGATAAAGTTTTCTTTATTGATGTCTCAGATGTCATAATAATGTCAATTTTTTATTGGTATGTAAACCTACATATATCTCATGGTTTTTATATGCTTGAAGATCTTGCTTTAAATGATTCTTGTTCTTTTTGCCCGTAATCGTAACGAAAAATTTTAGGGAATTTATTGTAAGTTTAATTATTTAAAAGAGGTACCAGACGATTTGTAGGAAAGCTATTGATGCTTAATTCATTTTATATACTTCCATTTATAATGAGGATTATGTAGGCAATGAAATATTTTATTTTAGTGTACGATTCTTGTGGGTTCTAAATATTATAATAGTAGTAAATGTTTCCCAGAGTGGTATCACCTAGAGAGAAACTTCCATTTTATTGTATCTCTAAAATTTGCACCATCATGTATCACAATTAGTTAACGTTATTAAAGAACACTTCCTTCAAACTCTTAAAGGAATTGAAGAGTTATAAATATTCTATCGTGATTATTTGATAGGCTTATTTATTATTTGATAAGATTATTTATGAAACTTATTTTATAGGCAAGCTGATGAATGTAGTATATTTAGCCTTATTTTAATTTTCTTCAGTAACATTAAGTACTTGATAAATTACATTGCCTCTTGTTTCATTGTTGTAAAGATAAATTACATAGATACGAGAAGGTGCGCCAGAAAAGCATAAATTCAATAAACACAGTATTTGGATCATTGGGTTGATTCATCACCCATAGATGTTCATTGAAAGGTGATTTCCTAATTCTTCACATGCTATAGTTTTCATATTTCTTGGTGAGATGATTCACCCCTGGTTTTCATCAACTCCATTTAGACTTAAGACAAAGTGCATGTTAAATTCAAATTAATTTTATAATTTATTTAGTATTTTTTAATTAATAGGAGATACATCAAAATATTACAAAGGATCTTATTTCTTGAATATGTCTACAATACATAGGTGTTTGTTTGGAGAGTCAAAGGGGAAATTTATTTTTTTTTCACATGGAACAAAAAGTTTTAAATTTTCAATTAAATGCAAATCTTAATATTATGTGTTAATATATTTTGTTTTATTATAAAAATAAAAAATATGACATTTTTAATTTACATTTAATCCTTTGTTACATTTCCC
>JAPDSC010066325.1:0-11411 GCA_026290005.1 Latrodectus geometricus | reverse complement strand
ATCTGATCTTCTTTTTCTCAGTTTAAAATTCTTCACAGTTATGTACATTGAATTGTTTTGGCATATCAAGTGATACGGTTGATTTCTTTTGTCTTTTTACGCTTCAGTAGGGAGAGACCTTTTTTTTTGCTGATTAGATAAATTTAAATTGTTAAAACGAATAAAAAAATTGGTCACTTAAATATATAGCAACACGATAAAAAAATTTCAAAATGAAATAACTTGAACATTAATACATCAAGTTCCTCAATTTTATAAAAACAATTGCTTTTATCTTGTTTGTCAGCGTACTGCGGTCGAAAACATGAATCTTCAATTCAAAATTTTGTTGCTTAGCAGCACAATTTACTTCTTGATTGCTACTGATACAGGAAATCATTTTCCTTCAAACGCAATCGTTGACTTCAACTAGTTTTTAGGAAGCTACTCTGTCTCCAAAAAAGAACTGTTGCATTACTTCCTTGAATTTACTTTGTCATTCAACCTGATTTGAATGAAACAAATCCATATCATAACTGAAATCCGATTGCTATATATCTTTTGTTATGTAAATTAAATAAAATCTGATTAATTGAATATCTATCCATAGATTATCGTTTACAATTAAACGTGACTTTAAGGAAAGTATTAAAATAAGTATATATATCCATCATATTTATTATTAATGACTGGGATTATTAAAACAGTCACTGAGCACTCGTCAGAAGGTAAAGAATAATGGTTAATATTTAGTTTTTTCATCTATTTATGTGATCAGATCCCCAGGTTAATGCATGGAAATTGGTCAATGATGCACTTTTTTCTGATCACGTTTGAGCTATTCTTATTTTTTCCTCAGAATTTCTTGCTATATTGATGGTAAAAACATATTCTGTTTAATAATGTGTTTCTAATGTTTAAATATTAGTTTGGGGAAAAAGTTATCCATTATTTTTTCGGTAGACGTCTGTAGTGATAGCTATCTCGTGAGGTATCTATCAAATAATTTCAAATTTATGCTCATTGGAAAGGTGACATCTGACACTAAAATATTCTCTTGCGGTTTTTTGTTTGATTAATTCAGTTATGAGTACAAGGTTTTAAAAATAGAAGACAACAAACAGAAAATTCGATACATTTTCGTTTTTCTCTTGTAACAGCGAAAAAGATAGCCGGGTGGCTGAAATTCTGAAAGGTGTTTATCGTCCTATATATGACTGTAACAACCAGTTACGCACAATTTTGATTTCGTCGATTGCGTTTGGGTATTTGGATGCTAAAGATGCACCTCGCATGGGTATAACATCGTCGAGAATGTTTATAAAATATCAAAAATTATCAAACTTGACAGAATGTCAGCAGTCGTAGCTTCGCACAAGACCTAAAAATCTACATGAAAACTGTTTTAAACCTTTTTACAAAGCGAATCTGAAAGAAGTTACAAAAAGTTCACGTAAAAATAATGGATTATTTCCCCCAACCTAATATATAGAGTAATATTTTAATTTCATTATATATGACATTTTTATGTAAAAGATAGTTCTTCACCTCTGTATTTATATGGAATATTAATTTTTAGCTCCTTTCAAAATTTCTTAACCTTAAAGAAAGTTTTGAATTCTGCATCAGCAATGCTCAGTTTATTGTGGATTACATTTTAAAACAGCTGGAATTCAATATTGTTGATTTTTTTTAACTATTGATAAAAAGTGTGGTTTTATAAATATGCAAACTTAATTAATAAAATTTAGAGCAGAAAAATAAAGAAATTAATGAGTTTTAAAGAGCAAAATACTTTTAATTTCGTTAATTATTAAAAAAGCATTTTTTGATAAAAAGCCAACTCTTTTGAGGTCTCGGATCCAAATGATTTGATAATCAAAATAAGATTTTGAATATTCAATGAAAGCATTATAATTTTTATGCCAAAGTAATCAAAATATTTATAGATTTACTAATATTAAGTAAGTCAAAAACTATCAGTGTTTTAAATTTAAAATTTTCATATATTTTTGGTTAGAACATTCCATTCAAAAAATGAGTATTTATTAATAATTAATACTAAACTAAATATTTTCATAAATGGAAAAGGGGTGATGTGATATTGCACATCTACATTAGCTTTTAAATATATATTAATAATCATTATTCCTACTAAATTTTAAAAAACAGTAAATAATATTAAAAAAACTTTTGTCATTAATAAATAAAATTTGATTTTTTCTTTTAGTTTGTCTAATCCAGATTTATCCAGTTTTCAATATTACATTCTTTTGCATAATTAAACCAAGATTTTGAATTAACACTTTAATTAATTGTAACCTCATTTCAATCCACTGGAAATGCTGAATTTTATTATGTTTTGATAAATTAAGAATCCCCTCTAAATTTCTACAACAATATTTAACAAAATTGGCTGCATTAAAACGATTGAATACGAATTCGGTATTTTTTGAGGAACATAAGTAATTTATATTGAAATGTAATATTAAAAGAAAATACTCGAATGAAAATCTTTGATAAATTATTTAAATTTCCAATTTGTTTAATTTCTACATAGTGAAATTTTGTAAACAGAAGTATCTTACTGAACCTATACCTCTTTCTATTTATAAATGATTCATATCCATTGATCTAATAAACTGGTAGGAGTTAAGTAACATACCCCGAATCAGTAATTTCCAATATTTTAAAAATATTTAATATTGAATTGCTTTCGATTGTTGAACAAATAGATGCATTTATATGAATCAAGATATACTCTTTGCGACACTTAATAAATGTATAAAGAAAAATTGTCTGAATAGTTGTGAACTTCAAGTGAATATAAGACACAATAATAAATAGAACTATTTAGAAGATAGTAATCAATACCATTTCAATACCTTCATTTAACAAAATGGCCAAAGGAGTGAATGTGCCATTCACACGCCTCCATCATGCCATGAAGTATCAATAGGCCACTTAAAAGTCAATCCTCTGGGAAATCAAGGTGAACTATTTTAGAGCCTAATTATCCGCAAAAACAAGAGAAATTGTCTATAGCCCGAGGATCTTCGCGATTCGGCTACGCTACATTGGTCATCAAGGACGCTGACCAAAGGCTATTGGGAAATGAAGGTTGTTGCGACGAATAGCCGGGTGACAGAGAAAGGAAATAGAAATTGAAATAAAGCCGCGTACATTTTTTTCTCAGCATTTTTGTTTTAAATAATGACAATTTAAGCTGATAACCCACGGGAAAAACTGATTATTAAGTACTGTTATTTTCTTTTTGCTGAAAGTGACGAGGACGAAAATAAAAGGCTGTCAGAATCGACAAAATTGTTTCGCTTCATTTAGATGCCATGCAGATAAATGTTAAAATATGTCGTGACAGTTAATGGTAACAATGGTTGATTTTAAAATGCAAATTTACCACAAAATGAGTTATGATTGTATTGATTGAAAAAAGTTATTTTAAAATTACTCTTTAATTTTTTTTAACTACATGCTAGTTTATTTTTTAACGATGATTTTTATTCCTTTAAAAGGTGTTCAACGAACTATTAAATACACTCTTTCTTACTCGTTAGGTTTTATGTCATACAAGTTCGTTTACTTTGATTATTTTAAAAAAATGCATCCTTAACGACAAATAATTTGTAAAAAGTTTTATGTATTTTATCAAAACACGTCAGAATATATGTGCCATGAGATTGGAATGAAGGTTAGATATTCTATTAAACGTAATTTTTTTTTTACAAGAGCTACATTTGTTTATATTTACTACAAATTCTATATGTACAAAAGAGTGAAAAATATTTTTCAAGTCAATTATGTTACTTTATATTTAATACATATTCTTTGTAAGTAAGCACAAAGACGAAGAAAAATATATAATAATCCTCCATGAGCTACATTAATTTATATTTTGTGCAAATTCTGTGTCAACATACAAAGTCAAAGATCTCAATGTGTAACAAAACGAACAATTAAAGTTACATTTTAATCAAAAGTAATTTTTATATAAATTATTATGCTTTCAGATTTTACTCAAAGCCTGTAAATCGATCACTTTTCATTTTTTATATGCAATAAATAAAGGTCTTTTTCATATTACTATAATGTGTTGCTGTAAAAAAGTATTTTAAATAACGTGAGCTATTGTAAAATGGTTCAAATGAAAATTCCTTTTTAAATATCTAAGGTTGTAATTATTTATTCTCTAGGAATACTATGTTTTTATTAAGCTTGTCATCTTGAAATGTGTTTAACAATTAAAATTATTTTTAAATAAATATAAATGAAAACAGTCAAAAACATTGTAAAGAGAGAGAGAGTACATTATCATTATAAAAAATACAAACTTCCTTTAAGAAACAATAATAACTTGGAGATACATTATAATTTAAACTAAAAGAATTTCAAAGCTAATCAGTGAATTTAATTTATGATTGCTTTTGTGGGATTATAAAGCATGTTGGATTATACATTTTAAAAAATTACATAAATTAATGCATTAAGAAATTGAATAACACTGAATGATTTCAAGGAGATTAAAATAGTCTCAAATATATTTGACACAATTTTTTCTACTTATTGGTATGCTTTGAAATTGAATAAATTTTAACACATTAATTTAGAAATTATCTTTATTATTGATAAAATATCAGAAAAGGATATTTTTGGAAAATATTTTATTATTCATATTTTAAAAGTTTTCTTCTGATATGTTAGATTAATCATATATAATAGAAATTTAAATGTAACTCTTAGTAGTGAAAAAATTTGAGTTTGAGATAAGGTCACAATCCTTGTGTATAGCTATGAATTTTCTAATGTTTGAAATACTAATATTTGAACAGAACAGAGCTAAACATTATTTCAAATTCGAAATTTTTTATTCAGGAATTATTTTTTATTCATTTGAACACCCTTTACGTGAAATTCGGTGCAGGTAAATTCATTATTTAAAGTCTACTTTAGAATCAACCCAGAATTCTATCTATCCTATCTTGTATTTTGCAGTTTACGACAATCTAGGGATTCTACAAAAATGAAATTTCTCATGTTATTCTATGCATAATAACGAAACATTTATGTTTTATATGTAATGATATATAAGAAACAAAGCTCTATAGAAGAATAATTTGTTTTTTCTAAAATTTTCAAAATGCTTTATCATCAGAATCTCATTAATTACTTTAGCGGAAATTAATGAATCTGATATTTATGGAAAAATACGTAATATACTCTTGGCCTTATTTACAATTTAATATAACGGGAAGTAAATAATTATGTATTAAAATTTTTATATATTTATACATAAAAGCAGACAATTGAACAATACTTAAAATCAATTTTTAGTATAAATTTATGTAGGAAAAACAAGAACCATTTGTACCTTTGTAATTTTTTTATAACTAATACGTTTTGGGCATTCAAATCAATAATGAATAATTATAATATAAAGTTGCGAGTTATATCAGAAATCCCTTTTAGAGTTGACCGAATAATGTTTAAATATTTACAGGATGTATGATATTATTCAGTTTAAATGAATTTTAAATGCTTTCAGAACCATAGATGTATGATTAGACAATCATTAAAATATCTGTAATTAGAATCATTTTTTTAAATTTGTAAAAATTTGGTGTCTATAGTATTTACACAAATTCACACATGTTATTCATGAAAGAATGTAATTTCATCATAACTGTAAGACAATTTACATGAATTTTTTAAATATTCTACGGAGCTTTTTAAAATTTTGGAACTTTCGGAAAATTCTTTAGAAAATGAAAAAACATTATGTTTTTATAAAAGCAAGGAAATTCATTAAAACTCATACTGGATTTAATGTATTATTTTTTTATATTTTAGCAATTAATTGGCTGAAAAATTGTTAGTTTTAAAATATTTTATTTTCAAATTTTAAAAAAAAACTATATTATTAAAAAATTTTGCATGCAATTTTTTTACCTCGTACAGGCAATTTATAAGAAGCACTGCTTGCTTAAAAAGTTGTAGGTATATTGAATATACAAGAAATATAATAAAAATGCTTTTAATATGAATTTCAAGATTAAATTAAATTTCCATTCATATAAGGCATAAACTTAGAGAGAAACATGTCAAATTAATTTTTCCAAAAAAGTATTTCAACATTTAATAATGTCTATTTATTGTATTTTTTGATTTCGCAAGTTTCCATTTTCCATTTCTAATTTCAAATCATTTACTTTGTAATTTATTGTAGTAAAATAATTGAGGTTTAATGTATTTATAATGCCATTCAAAATGCTATTCATTCTTAATATTTCTTCATACAACATTAAGAAACACAATTTAATATTTAGCGACAAAATTCCTTTTGAGCATTACAGGAAAGATTAGTTTTAACTTTTCTTATTACCTTGTCAAATTGATTACATGAGTAAGGTCATTGCAGTATTCTCTCATACAGGCACTCATTCTGAAGTTTAAATGGTATATTTGAAGTGGCTTTCATAATATATACTTATGATTATACAATCATTAGAATGCCTATAATTATAGTTATTTTTTTATGTTCTGTTTCAGAAACAGACAGCTTTAAACCATTATATTTCTCTCTTACTGTGCATTATAATAAAGAAAATGTTTCATATAGTCTTAAAGATCTTTGTTTTTCAAACATTTAACTAATTCTCAATTCAGGGATTTTTCCTCAAATGTTTGAGCAAATATATAGTCATTTTTTTATATCATTTTCTAATGAATTGCATCGTACCATATCAGCCTCATAAAAAAAGTACTGCCATTTTCACATAAATACCCAGCACTTTTAAATGCTTAGGTTTCAATATTTATATAAAGAAATAATCAAATTCCGTTAAAAACCATTTTTTATAGTTGATATTTAATATTTTCCTACTGTTTGGAATAGTTGATATCATAAGATAGTCAAACGTACTACTTACGAAATCAAAATATTTGATTTTCTAATAGATTTGTTGATTCAGATAGGCAATTTTTATCAAATATGAAAAATTATGTTATATAAAATATGCCAAATCAAATAGGAAAAATATGTTATATAAATATAATCAATAATTAGTAGTAAAATAATAAACCTCTATCATGCGTACACAAGCAAAGTTTCTGATAACGAAAATACCGCATTAAATATCTATCTTGTTCGGTAATGTAAGCATTTTTTATTTTCAAATTTTATCTACATTAATTGAAATACATACTTCATTATATTATCAACTAAGATTCCTAACAGATATATTTTTCTGCAGAAATACTGCATTAAAAGTTTTTAAATACCATCATTTGATTAAGTATACATTTTACAATTATATTGTTATTTTTATAATAGTTAAATGAATGATATTATGGCAACGGTATTGCAAAGTATTTCTTTTAAAAAAATAATAAAATCTGTTTGATGACAAAATAACGATGTATGTAAGCCAATTTAATGCCCATCAATGTTGTTGAAAAGGAAAGTGTTGATGAAAAAAAATGAAACCGGATTTTTTCACTCGAATCTAGATCATAAGTGAATTAACGAACCTGAATTTCTCGAAAATAATGTAATCTAGCAAGAATGCAAAAATAGACCAATAGAATTTTACTAATAGAAGTAGATTAATCGTTATTTTTCAAAATAGAAACCACCCTTGATATATTTCCAGAAGAAATTCCGAAGATTAAAATGCTATAAAATCTATTTCTTTGGAAACATTTTCAGGATCTAATCTTCTGTTTAAAGCAATTAAGTATTATTTTTCTAGATAAATTTTTCCTCATTTTAATTTATAACTATGTCGTTTAAAACTTCTATATAATAAAAGAGGATACTCAATTACTAACTGAGCGATTTAGGCAGAAGGAGCTATTTACGATTTTTATAATTTGTTGTTGAGAATAATCATAACCATCATTATATGAAGATGTTAAAAATAATGAAAGTGATAAAATTACTCAACTGAACTTTTTTTCCTCACACATCTCATTTGTTTATTAAGTCAATTTTATTATGATAAAAAGCCTTAGTTCACTTCTTTATTGTCCACAGTTTTTAAATAGCCTTAAAAATTTCTCAATCTACAAGTTTCATAAAGATGTATAGAAACATATGGTAGAATTAAGGAAACAGTTAAAAATATTCAAAACAGATATAGAATTGGAAAATTTTGTGTGATAAAGAATTAAAGAGCAGAGTTGCGAAAATGATAAAAGTAATTTAGTATCATATTTGTAACTCTGCTCTTTAATTCTTTACCGCACAAAATTTTCCAATCTTTTTTTCAACCATTTGTATTAAAAACCTATTTTTTTATTAATTACTAATCAAACCTAGCGTTGTGGATGTTAATCTGAATTTTTAAGGATATGAAAAGAAAATTCAAATATAATATATTAAAAAATGAGTAATGAAAAAAACAGATTTGGATTTGATTTTGTTTTATGCCACCTTAAAATTGGTGCAAACTTTTTCAGCTGCACAAAGCTTATTTAACGATCACTAGTTAAACAGGAATTGACTAAAATGTTGAGAAATCATGACATTGTGAGCAAGAAAATGTTTCTAAATGTGATGGCCGAATGATCTTCAGTGTTATCACATGGTGTCTAAATTGTAACTTTTAATTTAATTTAGCCAATGTTAAGAAAAGTTAAATTTCATTTTGAATTTTTTCGACAGGTTACCATTAATCTGCTTGCAAACATTTTTTTTATACATGTAATATACATAATTTTTACAATTCAATTAATCGATTTTTCAGAATTTTTTCTTTACCAAAAATTTGTTTTATAAATTTTCATTTATTTATCTAGCAATCAAATAATATGACTCACAACCCAGACAGTTTAATAAGGCTTTTTTTCATTTATTGAATCTATACTATTGAAACATAATTCCAGAAATTTAAATAGCAGATGTCATGTTTTAAGTATTTCGACAATTTCGGTAATTTAAATAACCAAGAGAAAAATTTATTAAAAACAAAGAGCTATATATTACAGGTTTCTTTGATGTGAACTTGGCCTGGTTAATACTAAATTTGTCACATCATTGTCTCGTTTCCTAGTTCTCTCTATACTCTGGTTTACACCAATAGATCTATGATTATAAAAAGATACTGATATTGAAACAGGAATCTATTGTAATCCATAAAAGACTACGGGAAGGGACACTAATGATTTTGATAGTAAAGTTGAAGATATATTTATTGTTCTAAATCAAATCCTGAGAAGAATATTTTTCTTTTGGCTGTTAACTTGTCCGATAAGAAAGTCACTTTACAGGCTATCTCATTATTAGAGATAGCCTGTAAAGTGACTTTCTTATTGTGCTTTTGAACGAACTCAACGGTCTTAAAGTGCATTCCTGCTCATAGTGACATCGAGGGAGTTGAAAGAGCCGATATTCTAGAAAAAAAAAGAAGCAACTACTTTTAATTATATGACTTCTAACTTTGCAAAAATTATAATTAAATTTGAATTTAAGTGATTTACTGCTTACCTATCAAATGAAGGTAAACGTAAAGCCTGAGTGAATCGCTGAGACTCTTAGAAATCAGTAGCCCTTTATAAAAGTGCCGTTCTAATGAAGGGTCAATATGATATTTATACAGGATATATCCAAGAGTAATATATATCTAAGATTTTCATCACTTGCCAATTTTATAACTCTGGTATGTAAATATAAAAATGTACCATGAATCTATTGAAATTCGCTTAAAACGGCTTCATGTAATAAAATGACTTTTGAGTTGCCTATAATATGGTTTTTTCATGTTATACAACTTAAATTAATCTGATCTGTGTGTGTGTGTTTTTGTAACAATCTCATGTCATATATTAGGTTGAGGAAAAAGTAATCCATTATTTTTTTGGTAGACGTCTGTAGTGATCGATATCTCGTGAGGTATCTATCAAACAATTTCAGATTTATGCTCGTTGGAAAGGTGACATTTGACACTAAAATATCCTCTTGCGGTTTTTTGTTTGATTAATTCAGTTACGAGTATAAGGTTTTAAAAATGGAAGACAACAAACAGAAAATTCGATACATTTTCGTTTTTCTCTTGTAACGGCGAAAATGCTAACCAGGTGGCTAAAATTGTGAAAGGTGTTTATCGTCCTATATATGACTGTAACAACCAGTTACGTACAATTTTTGTTTCGTCGATTCCGTTCGGGTATTTTTGATGTTAGAGATGCACCTCGCATGTGGATACAGCATCGTCGAAAATGTCTATAAAATATCAAAAATGATCGAAGTTAACCGCATGTCAGCAGTCGTAACGCGCAAGACCTAAAAATCTACATGAAAGCTGTTTTAAACCTTTTTACAAAGTGAACCCAAAAGAAGTTACATAAAGTTCACGTAAAAATAATGGATTTTTTTCCCTCAACCTAATATTTTGGAAGTAAATAAAATGTAATGTTTGATATTGTAATGTGTTAGCAGTAAGAAAAAAATAAAAATTATATCTAGAATCGATTAAATATTGAGGAATTATGCATTTATATACTATGATAGATTTTCTTAAAATACAACTACTTTACCTCCTCATTTATGATTTTCAATTATAAATAAAATTCAATATATATGTACCTGTCATACCTGCAGCATCATGATTATTTGATTTTTAGTTGCAAAATTTAAAACATACTGTTTTAAAATTAAATTTTAAATCCTGTAAATTAAAAGCAGAATATTTTATACGATTTAACTTATATACATTATTTTTATAATGCCTCATTATAATTCGTCTCCCTTGTAAGGCAATTGATACTGTATTATTTGTTGTTCTATATAATTATTATTTCACAAATTAAATTAATTTAAAACATATTTATTTTAAAGCAAATGAAACTTCTAATAAAATAGATTGTTAATTTATTTTATTGGATGAAATGTTTGAAATTTTTACTAAATTTTATTTTGAAAAATATTCAAATTTTCTTTACCTGAAAATGAATTTCAGATGAAAACTAATTCTTACGATTAAAATGATTTTTATTTGCAGCTACATTTATCGGAATTTAATTCAAATTTAAATTGGCATCAGGAAATTGGCAGTGTTCTATAAAAGCAGAATTAGAAAACAGAGATAAAATAGTTGCATACTTATATAAATTTTAGTTACATTTAATTTTTCTGGAGTTTTAATCATCATATTTTTCACAAAATCATCATATATGTGGTACACAAAAAGTACTTTTTTAATGAATAAACCTTTATTTGAAAAACTCCCTACTCAACCATTTTTTCCTTTTCTAGGAAATTAGGTTGTTTTAGAACGTGTTTTACAAGTCTCTTTTGTAAAGCCAGACATCTATAATCTGAAAAAATGAAGCTAGTCTATTATATTGAATTAAAATAACAACTGTTTCACTTAGAACTTGTTTTGAGAAACATTGAATCGAATTGTATAAAAGGTTTG